>JAAIIK010000025.1:6995313-7012117 GCA_014706435.1 Silurus glanis
ACACACACACACACACACACACACACACACACACACACACACACACAACTATATTTCACATCTTAACCATTGGCCATTTGAAACTAAACCCCATTGTAGAGGTTGTTGTTCAAATCCAAAGTGCTGGTGTTTAAAGCAAAAGCATTAAAAAACGGAAGTACCGATTAGTGTAACTATACCTTTTATCTTTCTTTCAGTTTTTCCCCTACGGCGATGCATCAAAGTTTGCCCAGCACGCCTTTCGGACCTTCGACAAAAATGGAGATGGCACCATTGACTTCAGGGAGTTTATCTGTGCTCTGTCCATTACATCAAGAGGCAGTTTCGAACAGAAACTAAATTGGGCCTTCAACATGTATGACCTGGATGGAGACGGCAAGATTACACGAGTGGAAATGCTGGAGATTATTGAGGTATGTACGATAGCAAACTGGCTGCACATACACCGATCAGGCATAACATTATGGCATTATAACATTCGAGTGTTGAAGTGAATAACACTGATTATCTCTTCATCATGGCACCTGTTAGTGGGTGGATTTATTTATTAGGCAGCAAGTGAACATTTTGTCCTCAAAGTTGACGTTAGAAGCAGGAAAAAAGGGCGAGCGTAAGGATTTAAGCGAGTTTGACTAATTGTGACGTCTAGACTTCTGGGTCAGAGCATCTCCAAAACTGAAGCTCTTGTTGGATGTTCCTGATCTGCAGTGGTCAGTATCTTTTAAAAGTGCTCCAAGGAAGAAACAATGGTGAACCGGCGACAGGGTCGTGGGCGGCCGAGACTCATTGATGCACGTGGGGAGTGAAGGCTGGTCCGTGTGGTCCAATACAACAGACAAGCTCCTGTAGCTCAAACTGCTGAAGAAGTTCATGCTGTTAATGCGCGACGGGTCAGAACGATTTTAGCAGTAAAAGGGGGACAAACACAATTTCATACGGAAATCTGATATATGGCCATATATGAACATATTTGTAGTTACTCATGTTAAGTTACTATGTAAAACTAATGTCACATAGATGTTAATGTAAAATTTGCTCATTGGAATTTTCAACACTAATACAATCCTAGAGAGTAAATTGTCTCTGCTGTTGGATGGAGATCTTCCAAATGCATAAATGTAAATGCAAGGGGGTGAAATGATTCAAGCTCTTCTTTGAATAGAAGCAAACAATTCAAATAAGATAGATGCAAAATGCTATAACTATTATTGTTCGAAATTACTCTCTCATAACATGATTGTAATGGATCTAAAACCAACCTGATGAAATTACATTGTCTGTACCTCATTTACGGCCGTAAGGTGCAAAAGTAGATGTTGCGCATGCGCCTTACAGTCACAAAAAAAACTCTGATGGTGGCAAGTCGGAGGAATGTTTCCTGCAATACTTTCTGCAATACTGACTCAACGACAAGGAAGATTTGAATGAAAAGTTGTGAAGATTTTACAAGGTAAGTAATGTCCTATATTTATAAATGATTTACACTTGAACAGTTACAATTTTGATGATTTAATCAGTCTTGCCGTGACTGCAGTTATGAGCGAAATAACTATATAATTATAAAATCGATTACTGTCGACTCACTAACATGCATCATGTTTTACAGATGATGAGTTTCTGTTTTTTAAACAGTTTTGTCATCTCAACGTTTAGAGGATTTCTCACCTGTTAGCAAACATTTGTAACATGAATCGTTGTCAGATATACGGTCACCTTTATGCGTCATATTTAAAGCAAATCACGTGTGTATGATTTATTTTACTTTGCTAGAATTATCCTTTGCCAATATGCCAAAATGTTGGACAAACACACTTAGTCGACTGTATATGAAAGTTCATCTACATTTAAAGGTTTGATGTCATGTTAAAACAAATTGTGTACATGAAGTGTAAATTAAGCATTTAAGAAAAATGTTTTAATCACTGAATTATTTTTTTTTGAGGTATTTTTTCCTCTCTTTTTTTTTTTAGATTAAACTTAACTTTACTTGTGTAATTTCTTTGGTTGATTCTTGTTTTCTCTCTTTTTTTTTTTTGTAGATTTGTGTGTGTTTTGGGAATGACATTATTTCAACATTTTTGACTCCAGTTTGGGACACAATCAAATGTGTTTCAAGTTCCAGATCAGGAGAAAGTGCAAATTGATGTTACTTTGAAAATGCGAAAATAATGATTAATGTTGCAATGTTACAGATTTGTTACATTATGTTTAATGTTAGATTTGGTTCCTTGTTTATCTCTGTTACTTGTTAGCACAAAACAATTGAAAGCAATTATAAAGCACCAGTAAATGAAAATAACATTTTATTTTGACCATTTATTTAATATAATTAAGGAAGCGTAAGGTAGTTGGGTAGTAAAGTAAATTATAAGTTATTGGAAAAGAGTAAGTTTTTGTATTACACAAGCACAATGTGTGTGTGTGTGTGTGTGTGTGTGTGTGTGTGTGTGTGTGTGTTTGGGAAAATATATATTACATATATAAAAACGTTTTTATATTTTTTTTTAATTTTTTTTATATATGTGGCATGTATGTACATGTATCTGACATATACTTCTATATCAGTAAAATCCAAACATGAACATCTATGCAAAATATGTTCTTTGCATATATTGCTATACATCTGATTTCCGTATGGGATATTAGGCAGGTGGTCATTATGTTATGCCTGATCGGTGTTTATGGACATATGACTATCACACACAAGGGTTGCCAGATCAGGTTCACTACCACTTTGCTGTTATTATACTGTAAGCTCCACTCGTCTGGGAAGGCTTTCCACTAGATGTAGGAGCATGGCTGTAGGGATGTTTAATCATTCAGCTAGAAGAGCATTAGTGAGATCAGGTACTGATGTAGGTCAGGAGGTTTGGGGTTCAGACAGTGTTAAGTGGACTTGATGTCAGAGCCCCTATATAGGACAGTTGAGTTCTTCCACTCCAACTTTAACACACCGTCATCATGGATCTCAGTTTGCGTACAGCTACGTTGGGTCGGGTTTTCAAGCCCCGGTATCGCCAAGCTGCCACTCTTTGGCGCTAGAGCAAGGCCCTTTAGCCTCTGTGCTCTAGGTGTGCTGTATCATGGCTGCCCCCAGCTTCCTAACATCCCTGCGAAAAAAAAGAATTGCTGTAAAAGGCACCTTTTTATAGAACTAGCAGATGATTTCAGATAAGAAGAGACACCTTGGTGACTTGAACGGCAATGTGATTCAAAAATGAAACACATCAAGCCATCACAGTTATATGACACCTTCACCCCACTCATGGAAAAGTGGGTTTCAAAAACTGTTGCAGTAGATTTATGGCATGGGATACATCACCTGATCACTAGATTTGTTTCATAACAATCAGGGTGTGACCACACGACAATGGAACAATTCACAGAAAGTGAATCATCATATATGAAAATACATGTTCTTACAGTTGTCATGTTGACCACCACCAAACACATTGCTCTGCTCTACAGTGGTGTGAGAAGCAGACCAGCAGGTGAGAAACAGACACTGGATTCTTTGTGCTTTCCAGTTTTCCAATTCAAACAAAGAAACGGGTGCCTACACTCTGCGTGCCAGACATGATTGTAGTGAGACAATAGACCTGAAATATGCGGGTCCACATTTCATTCGCCGTCGAATACAGAATGCTGCATTAGCAGAATGATTTCCCTTATGATTTCGGATGTTGGAAGTGTGATGCAATTGTAGATTGAACAAACCAAAAGAATTCCTGACATTTAGAAGAAAAAAAACTATCAAGACCAGGTAGAATACACAAACTACAAAAAGACTACAGTCTTCACAGAGGTCAGTCCAGAGGTAAAAGAAATAATTGCATCTGCATGTTTAAATTCAATTGAGCATGTGTCTTCTTCTATTAACTGCCATTCACCATGGAAATCTTAAGGTGGAGGGGCATTAAAACAGTGTCACAGTGGAGCTCAACATCTACTCATGACTGAGTGGTTGTTGTTTTTTTAACCCATGTGAGGTTTAGCGATATTTATCCTCAATTGTTACCTTATCAGACCTCATTCCTGATGGAATCCAACATTTGAGGGATTGCCATTTTTAGTAAAAAGCAGGAAGCAGGAACCGCCCCTACGGTTGATAAACAAGATATGGCAGGGTCCTTTTTTTACCTGCGGTCACAGTCACAATGTGCTATTTGTACTTTGACAGGAGGCAAGCAGATGAGGAAACAAATTCCATACTTGTAGTCATAGTCATAGAGTCACGGATATACATAAAGCTTTAAAACCTTCTAAATATATTGTGTAGCTTTTTTTTTTTTTTTTTTTTTGTCTGAACATTGGGTGCTTTGAGATTTGAACACTGTTGAAAGGAAAGACATTTGATCTTAATGTGTCTTTGTCCCTGTGGAATATTCTAATTCTAACATCTAATCAGTCAGTTTTCTGGTTTAAAATATATTTTTGTTCCTAGGTGTAAATATAATTTTTTCTAATTGCTTTTTCCGTAAAATATAAAATAAAATTGCTCTTCATTTTTATTCTGTCAAACTTTGTGTTTGTGACCAGGACATGGTATTTAAATGTACACTAAAAAAAGTATTGGGACATCTGACTTTTCCAGCCAAAATGGTGAAAGGTGCTATTGCCACCAATGAACATTATAAGTGGGCCATACAAAACAACCTGCCACAGATCTGGGAAAGCATTTGATAGACACCCTTATTCAGTGCAATTTACAATTTATTTTAGTTGTAGGACTGAGCACTTAAGGGGTTAAAGTCCTTGCTCATTGGCCCAGGAGTGGCAGCTTGATGATGCTGGGATTTGAAATCAAGATCTTTTAATCCAATGTCCTGTGCCTTAACCACTAAGCTACCATTTCTTCATCCTTGAGAGGCAAAGAATTCTCACGAAGCTTAGTAGGATGGAGATAAACCTGAAACTGCTGTATGATGCAGTTTGGTACTTCCTGTGCTATCCCAAAGATGAAGACTATGTGAAGCTTTGTGGTGAAGAACGACGGCCTAGTGCTGCAGATCTCTCAAATTCAATGTGCTCAATTTGGTTTAGATATTGTTAAACCTCAAAAAACACTTTGCCTCTAAATCTTTTGTGGTCTTTATTTTTTAAAACTAGTATATATATTTTACATCATTCATTTTTATTTATTTTGGTTTATTTTTTTACATTTCAAACTACCGTAATTTCCGGACTATAAAGCGCACCCATATATAAGCCGCACCCAATGAATTTGACAAAGATTTTTATTTTGAACATTAATAAGCCGCACCTGTCTATAAGCCGCAGGTGTCTACATTGAAACTAATGGACTTTACACAGGCTTTAATGAAAGACAGTGTCTGTTACACGGCTTGTATCTAAACAGTAGACTACCAAGAAAGTCATTGTTCACTGTCTTCCTCCTTCCTTTCACAACTAGTTTTTCTTTTGGCATCGTTGTGCGTTTAAAAATCGCCATCGGTGAATCTTTTCTCCCGATGCCGTGCAGCTCAGAACACAGGTGAAGTGCGTTTTTTCATGCCCGGTTGTTTTCAGCGTGACGAATGATTCGCATTTCCTGTTGACAGTCCGAGTGAGCGGCAGGTCAAACGCCAGAGGAACCTCATCCATATTTATGATGCGGTGCGGCCCGATTCAGTGGGAGCGCATCTGATAGAATATAATTCAATTTCATTGGTCTAATGTTATGGGGTTCAGTTTTTTGGCTTGAAGTTTGTGAAACCGGGAAAAACCCATGAAAAATCCATGAATTAGCCGCTTCGTTGTTTAAGCCGCGGGGCTCAAAGAGTGGGAAAAAAGTAGCGGCTTATAGTCCGGAAAATACGGTACCAATGTCCAATGTAACAAAAGCAAAGTTAAAGGGGATTAATTTGAGCCAGAGGGCAGTAGGGATGTGCATCTTCATAACTGAGGCCGATGCGATTCCAAACTCGATGCATAGCCAACGATGCCTTACATTAAAGATACATGTGCTGCAGCTACCAATGCTATACGATTCACCCCATTACGAATAAAATGCGATTCAATGCAATATGCAATTGAAAAATATGATGCTCTGAAATTCAATATGGTATATATTTTTTTTTTCTTGGGTTGAGACAGACAGCAAATCATAAATTTACGTAAGTGCCTTCTGACTAATGTATGGCCCTTTTTACAAACAGGTCTTGTAGTGCAAAAAAATTCAAAACCAGTCGTTCTTTTCCTGTTCTGTCTCCAGGAAGATGCAGCTTTACCTTGAGAAACAGTTTAGTGAGGAGAAATCAATCTACATACAAAAAAATCATAAATGATTGGTCACTTTCTAAATAATAAAAGTATAGTGCATCCATATTTGTTTACTGATGCAATTATGCTAAAAAACATGCTTTTTTAAATCGATGCCTCACATGGCTAACTTTTATGCCAATGCACCGATGCAAATCTGTGAATCTTACCATCCCTTATGGAGAGACACACACAACCAAAATCTATGAGAATAAAGAAATTCCAATGGATATTGTGCAGTAAAGATCATCAATGTGTTCAGTTATGGACAATATGGTAAATTACACCAGGTTTCTTGGTGATATCTGGTCTGTCACTGGTGTCTGGCCTTTTAGCAGGAGTTACAGATCATGTTGGTGTGAAGGGGTCAGGCTGGGAAAGGAAATATAAGGTAATTTGACATATATTGTGAGAAAACACTTCAACAAAAAAAGGAGAATTTTGTAGCGATCAATATAGCCGTGAGGTAAGCCTGGTCAGATAACGTGTCCTATCCCAATATCCCTGCATTTAAATGAACAAAATACTGTCACACGGTAGAATGAAGAAACTGTTCATAAAAGTTGAACCAAAACTCTCCCCCTTACAGGCGATCTACAAAATGGTGGGCACTGTGATCATGATGAAGATGAACGAGGATGGCCTTACCCCTGAGCAGCGGGTCGACAAAATCTTCAGCAAGATGGATAAGAACAACGACGACCAGATCAGTTTGGAGGAGTTCAAAGAGGCAGCAAAGAGCGACCCATCCATCGTATTACTGCTGCAGTGTGACCTGCAAAAATAAGCGTGGCGTCCGAGTGAAACGCCAGAGACTGTGCCGAAGATCAGTGTTCCATTCAGTTTGCAGCTATTTCCACTGAGAAAAAAAAATATGCTTGGACTACCTTTCAATAGATCTGCTTTCTGTGTTTGAAACACTTGTGTGCATGAGAATGTTCTTTGCTAACAAATTTTAGACGTGCACAGACAGAAGCACACACTTCCAAACACACACACACACACACACTTCCAAACACACACACACACACACACACACACACACACACACACACACACACACTGAACAAGCTCTCACCATCACAATACAAAAAATTGTAATAGAATCGAATAGATGCATAAACTTCAAATCAACTGCCAATATGTGAAGTGTGAGAACATACATTTCCATACAGTCTCGTTCATTTAGAACTTGAGCATCACCAACATGCTCTACTGACATACACGACCACTTATTGTACCACAATACCAATGCTTGCTAAGTGTATAATAATACTGTTTAATGTAAAACAAATCAGATCCATTGGTAACAGGACATATTTCAGATTTTTCAGTTATTATACTGTGTGAGTAGACATTCGCGTTCATACTAAAACAAAACGTTATTTCTGTGTAACTGGAATATTAGGAATGGCTGTTTACTATGATATGCAAAGTCCATGATGATAAAAGGGATATGTTTTTTTCTGCATAAGTTTAAAATTAGTTTTGGCTAGATGTCGACCGATGGATTTTACCAATACAGATAGCTAGGTTGAATCGTACTTGCTGAAAACACTCCATGTAAAATAGTACAGAACTTTATTACAAAAAAAAGTACTGATCATGAAAATGTGCTAAATGCATGTGGTGTCAGTGATTCATCTATAGAGGCCTCTATCACACTGTATATTGACAGCAGACCTTCTCAGTCGCTCCAGCAACCTGGAAAAACTATCAGTATGGATTTTTGCCAATAGCTGATAGTTCCAGCAATCAACTATCAGTGCAATCCAATAATGAGGAGCCTTAGATAATTATTGGCACCCTGTGCAGCATTTGTTCACTTTGAAACAAAATAACATTTGAGACTAAAAAGCAAATTCTAAGTTTTATTATAAAGTACTGAAATCTGCACACACGATTGTACGATGTAGACTCTACTTGTGAGAAAACTTTTTCACAGTTACTCATACATGCGAGATGAGATTATTATTATTATTGTTATTGAGATGCCCTTAAACAGTATATTGTGTCAGATAAACTGCATATCACTGTTAATGAAATATTCAGATGTTATTTCGGTCGCATTTAATTCACCGGGAGTTACGAGAGAACCTCTAGAGGGGTTAGATAAATCAAAAATAACGAAATAGACCACACAAAGTAATAATTAAATTGTCAGTCCACATTCCTAGACCAGTCTGCATCGTTTGTTCAGCTTGGCTTGTCAAACACGAGTTTGAGTTTACGTTAGCGTCTTAAATGTCCTGTCGTTAATAAGCGCTTTGCACACACTGTTTTACATTAACGTTTTCTCGCTTTACTCTGCCACCAGATTTGTGCGATAGCAAAACGGTTTTCATTATTTTGTATATGTTGCATGTATATGTGTCCCTGATGCCATGGCTGCACTACTCCCTGTGATGTGATTTAAATGAATAAAACAATATATGGCCCTTTTTCCCCTCAGTACGTGAGTTTGATTGCATGAAGTTAGTGGATGTGATATAGTCATGAACTTGGCAGAATATTAAATCTACACATTTACCATGTAAGACTTTGTCTCCTGGTTTCCCAGTCAAGTGTAGCTTTAGAACCTATGGCCGTTTTTAAGATCACATAATGTAAGCTAAATAGTTTGCATAAGAATAGTTTGAGGAGCATGAGAGATCATTTTTTATTAAAGATATATTCAGTAATGATAGACAGGGATTTTATACAACGCTCCCATAGGAGGACTTCTTGTGGTTTTGCTTCATCAGAATCATATATTACGATAAGACTTTTGGAATCCTTTCCAGACTGAAAAAAAACAAGGTCTTTACAACGTTTATAAGATCCGTTTAATTCTGATTAATTTCTTCTTCATTCGAGCTTTAAATTCCTGGACTTTCCATACATGTATGACGTATGTATTTTAAAACATAAAACAACATATTTTGCTCATTTCTTTAAAATTGTAGACTGATAAGAATAATAATTTAACTTTTTTAAGATATTATGGTTTAGATTTCCAGTCAAAGTCTATGAGTAAATAATCAACGTAACAGCAACGTAACAGCAACTAGTTGATTGAAATCTCCATCATGTGAACACAGTCATGTCAGGTGACATTGAGGGGAATCCACATGTGCACCATACAGACTCTATAATGGTGTTCCATTACCCTTAAAACTTGATTTTTATGCATCTTGCTATTCAATTCAATTCAATTATTTTTTTATTTGTATAGCGCTTTTAACAATGAACATTGTCTCAAAGCAGCTTTACACAGATAATGTGGTGATAAAAAATGAATATGTTCTTTATAAGTGTAAGTTTGTCCCTGATGAGCGAGCCGGTGGCGACTGTGGTGAAGGAAAAACTCCCTGAGATGTCATAAGGAAGAAACCTTGAGAGGAACCAGACTCAAGAGGGAACCCATCCTCATCTGGGTTACACCGAATGTCCATTTATTGCAGATATACGATGTTGTGGGGTACAGTGATGATGATCAGAAGCAAACTATAGTCCTAAATCAGTGTTTAGCAGACTGTTGACATTAACTACAGTCCAAATCCAAATCCTCAGATTTCCCGTTCTTACTCCGGAATTTCATGTAACCACACAAGGCGTTGATGAGAAACCGTCCCAAGCTGCACAGTGTGACCTGCAAACACAATTCTGGTTTTAAGTTTATCCTAAAGAACTGGAAAATTACTCATGCAAAAGTAAAGTAAACAGAGTAAAATAAAATAAAATAAATTGGATATGTCCATACACTTATACAAGCACTGCTACATGTATGTCCATGCTGAGAAAAAGGCATCAAGACATCCAAGTGCATGATGCAATATGAAGCTTCCCATAAACCATTCTTATAGCTTTGGATGTTCTTTATATATTATTTTATTTAGTTCAAATTAACCCACATAGGCCTTATATATCAAACCCTAGGTAAAGGAATTGGGTTCACATTATGGTTAAACTGGGTATAAATTTAAACTGATTTCTTGTAAATACCATCTACTTACCTACTCTACATCTATTATAATAAAATGAATTTTTATTTCTTTTTTGTAAAAATTATACATTTACCATTGTGTTAGCACCTGACTTTACTGTTGAAGACAGAAATAAGGAAGGAAAAACAATGAAACGGAATAAATAAATCATTAATTAATAGATTAATATAATAATACTGGTTTATAGTATACTGGTTAATACTGATACTGAATACTTCACTTTTTCTACATTTTGTTATGTTACAGCTCAATTCCAAAATTGATTAAATTAATAATGAATTAAATTAATTCCAAAATTGATTACATTTATTATTAATTATTAATTCTACAAACAATACCCCATATTGCACAGCCATTTTCAGATCTCTCCAGAGATGTTCAGTTGGATTCAAGTCTGGGCTTTGACTGGGACACTCAAGGACATTCACAGTGTAGCCACTCCTTTGTTATCTTGGCTGTGTGCTTTGAGTCGTTGTCCTGTTGGAAGATGAACCGTCGCCCCAATCTGAGGTCCAGAGTGCTCTGGAGCAGGTTTTCATCAAGGATGTCTCTGTACATTGCTGCATTCATCTTTCCCTCGAGTCTGACTAGTCTCCCCGTTCCTGCTGCTGAAAAACATCCCCACCATGCTTCACTGTAGGGATGGTAATGGCCAGGTGATGGGCGGTGCCTGGTTTTCTAAAGACATGACGCTTGGCATTCAGCCCAAAGAGTTCAATCTTTGTCTTGGCAGTCCTTCAGGCGCCTTTTGGCAAACTGCGGGCTGTCATGAGCCTTTTACTGAGGAGTGGCTTCCTTCTGACCACTCTACCATACATGCCTGATTGGTGGAGTGCTGCAGAGATGGTTGTTCTTCTGGAAGGTTCTCCTCTCTCTACAGAAAAACGCTGGAGCTCTTTCAGAGTGACCACTGGGTTCTTGGTCACCTCCCTGTCTAAGGCCCTTCTCCCCCGATCGCTCAGTTTAGCCAGCCAGCCACTCTAGGAAGAGTTCTGGTGGTTCCAAACTTCTTCCATTAGTGGATGATGGAGGCCAATGTGCTCATTGGGATGCTATGCTGCATAAATCTTTCTGTACCCTTCACCAGATCTGTGCCTCGATATAATCCTGTCTCAGAGGTCGACAGACAATTTCTTGGACTTCATGGCTTGGTTTGGGCTCTGACATGTACTGTTAACTGTGGGACCTCATATAGACAGGTGTGTGAATTTCCAAATCATGTACAATCAACTGAATTTACCACAGGCTGACTCTAATCAAGTTGTAGAAACATCTCAAGGATGATCAGTGGAAAGAGGATCAAATCAAATCAAATCAAATTTTATTTGTCACATACATACAGAGTACGACATGCAGTGAAATGCTTTTTACAATGGTCCGGCATTCAAGCATAAAAGGGAATGAAAAATAATGGGAATGCAATGTGGAAAAATAAACCAAGAAAAAAAAAGAAGGTAGATAAATAAAAAGTATAACCTATATAAAATATACGAAGATATATGTGAAAATATGTGTATATACATGAATGAGTATGACAGTAAAAACAGTAAAATTTAAAGTGATTAACGTGATTGTCCTTAAAGTGACCGTGTGCAGTATGGTGTGGTATAACGTGGCAGTGTGCTGTGCAAGTCCAGAGTTAAAGTGACAGTTCAGAGAAGTGTCATAGTGCAAAAAAGTTGTGCAGAAAAAAGTGAAGATGGAGAGAGAGGTCCAGTACTAGATCCTGTGTGTTTCCTGGTTTAAACTTTGAATGGCCTGCGGGAAGAAGCTCCTCCTCATTCTCTCTGTGTTTGCTTTCATGGAGCGGAAGCGCTTCCCTGAACGGAACAAAAAAAAGAGTCCAGTGTTTGGATGGCTGAGGTCCTTCACAGCACCGGGGAGCTCCAGTGCTGAGGGTGAGGGTGGATGAGGTGTGTTTGCCCAACCGTACAGCTTGTGGTGTCTGTCGTCTGTCAGGAAGTTGGAGATCCATTGACACAGCGGCAGGCTGAGTCCCAGGACCTCCAACTTAGAGTTGAACGCGGAGGGAATTATGGTGTTGAACGCTGAACTCTAGTTCACAAACAGCATCTTTGCATAATTCCCTTTTCTGTAGTCCAGGTGGCTCATCGTTGTTTGTAGATGAAGATTTGCGATGGCATCCTCAGTAGTGCGGTTCTGGCGGTACGCGAACTGTAGAGGATCCAAGGTGTCTGGTAATGTTGCAGGGATGAAGTCTCTGACCAGTCTTTCAAAGCACTTCATCACTATTAAGGTCAGGGCTACAGGGCGGTAGTTGTTGAGGCAGTCGTGCTGGGGCTACTTCGGAACAGGAACAATGGTGGACTGTTTGAACACCAGTGCTAGCTGGTCAGCACAGGCTTTCAGAACCTGACCTGTGATGCCATCTGGTCCTGCTGCCTTCCTGGTATTCACTCTTTTGAATGCCCTTAACGATGAGATGCCAGCTCATCGTTAAGGGCATTCAAAAGAGCGAATGCCCTTAACGATGAGATGCCATCTGGTCAACGTGTTTACCTCTCAGGCTCTCGGCGTGCATGCTGTTTGTGCCGCTAGCGTGGTTAGCTGCACCGTCGAAGCGAGCATAAAAGATGTTTAGTTTGTCTGCCAGAGAAGCATCCGCATTCCCCATTCTAGAAGATGGTGTTCTATAGTCTGTGATGTTTCTTAGTCCCTGCCACAGGCTCCTAGAGCCACCATGTTGGAACTGTGACTCCAGTTTCCTCCCATAGCGCCGCTTTGCTTCCTTCACCGCTCTGCGTACACTGTTAGACGCAGCCTTGTACTCGTCCATGTCCCCAGTTCAGGCAGTTAGCGGTTTAAATAATGACGCCCAACCCAGCCAATATTAGCTTGTTACCCAAAGCGTGCTCTCTATAATTAATGCCGCTCATTCAATCCTTCCTGGTACCGCACACGACCATGGCTGGAGACCTGGGAATTGGTGTCTACTGCATTAGGTAAGAGTTCCTTCTTCACACTGACAGGAATCCTATTCTCCACCATGTTACATATAAGAAAGAGGAATTTAATGATGCTGGCCCATGAGAAATCTATAACCAATTCTTTAGACATGGGTAAATTTGGAAGGGTTTTTGCCGAGGGAAATGGAATACTAATGCTGTAAATAGATGGATGGATGGACAATTCAATTCAATAATTTTTATTTGTATAGCGCTTTTAACAATAAAATATACCAGATTTAAGAGGGAACCCATCCTGATTTGGGTTGCACCAAATGTCCATTTATTATAGATAAATGATGTTGCGGGGCGCAGTGATGGTGATCAGAAGCAAACTGTAGTCCTGAGTCAGTGTAGCAGACTGTTGACATTAACTACAGTCCAAATCCATCCTTGAACCTCCTGTTCTTATTCCGGAATTTCATGGAACCCGTCAAGGCGTTGATGTGAAACCATCCCCAGCTGCACAGAGTGGCCTACAATTGAAGAGGACACTATCCAGAGGCAGGCCTGGACGAAGTGGGAAGATCCAAGGAGGGAAGAGGGGCAGGAACAGTGGTCAGAGAGAGAGAGAGAGAGAGAGAGAGAGAGAGAGAGAGAGAGAGAGACAACTCACACATTTCTTCAAGGACACGACAAAGAAAGTAATGTGAAGCTTAGTATTAAAATCCATAGGGACTTATGAGAAGGCTTGAAGCTGGTGAGTACCAGCTCACTGTAAAGGTCCTGCAGACCACTCTAAAGAGACAAAAAGCCTCAAGGTGGCCAGAGACTTTCTGGTGCAGGTCAGGTAGAGGACCCTGTATAAACCCCCTGTAGAGAAACGTACTGCTGACCTGCAGTGGAGGATTATTCACGGGGCAATAGCTACAGATGGACATGTGGCCCACCTTAATCCAGCAGTGAAGGGGGACTGTAGGTTCTGTGGGGAAAAGAGGATCATCTGTTCTTTAAATGCAGAAGATTACATAGTGTTTTTACATTAATTAAGAGCTGGTTCCAAAAACTTGATGCAGTGTTCTCAGAAAGTCTGTGCTCAGTGCCGCATTTTCCACCAAAAACAGATTCATCCGTGGCTAAAAGAAAGACAGACAAGCAGAGTTTTCTGTATTCACCTTCATCCCGGTGCATTCCTGCTCTCAGATCGCGCATGTCTCTCTCCACTGAGGCTGTTGTCTTTTTTTCTTTATCATGCTTCGCCCACCTAAAACAGAGCACACCGATTATTATCATTATCTGCAGGTGTAGTCTTAACGCTCGTTTTGTCTGGCTCCCCCCCTCAACTCGCGAACGGGCACCCGCTGCCACATATCCCAATGCCCGACTCAGACTAGGGAACTGTCCGGCCTGAGCTAACTCTCTCCACCGGCCCAAGAGGTAGACAGTGGAAAAAGGGAGAGGTTGATGGAGAAGGAGAGGGGGAGCAAGAGAGGGAGAGAGGAGCTTCCTGTCCCCATGTACACCACCACCTGGACCTCACTTGACAGGCGTGGCAGCCGTTGAAGTTCCTTTCCCGTTCGCAGCGGCTGCAGCACTGCTTTTTGTCCTGGTCCCACTCCCTCTATGGCGCCTCCTTGGCATCATACCTCTCTTCCAGCACTTGGTTTAGTCACCACTCTAGCGGCTCGCATCAAGCAGCACACAGACAACGCTGATATCGGGGAACAAATAGTGTCTTTATTTAAAAGGGGGAAAGAGTGTTCTAGTGAGGAGAAAGGATAGTGAAAAGTGTATAGATTGGGAGAAGTATGGCTTAGTTCCGACAGGTAAACTGGATCTATTCGTGGCTTTGTAAGAAAAAACTGCTTTAGGGCCACAGAGCATCTCTCTCACACATTGTGAGGCCTGTTGGGAATCCTGCTGTCTCCACATAAACTGAGAGAGCACAAGCCAGTATTATTCAGGGACCAAAGGTTCTCCACATCACTGTCTTCGTCCTTTTATAGGCATCGCTAGACATAAAGACAGTGAGAAGCCACCACTGTAATTGAGCTCCAGCTATGCTTTGTCCAGACACCACGACTCTACGCCATAAGCTCTGGGCTGCGCCGCCTCGTCGGTTTTCCTCCGCAACCCTGCTGGCGGTTGTTATACAAGTTCCTCTGTTTCTCTAGCTTGTGTTCATGTGGAGCTATTTTGGAGTACACCTTTTCCCACATAAACGTGTGAAATCTACTTCATACATGTACAGTTTTTCTTTTTTATGACCACTTTCTCAAAACTAGCCTGCACTAACTAAAATGCATCCATTTTTTTTATTAACTTCAGAAAATCTTCTATTTGTGAATGGGACAATAAAAAATTGACAATTTAATACCATTAAAATATAACACCAAAGCATTTTAATTGAATGCGTCGAGTAAATGAAACAACGACGTGCTCCTAATCTTAAGAAACCCATTGGCGCCACCTACTGGTGATCTGGTTTAGTGACGAGTCACTGAACGAATATGAATGAATCTTTTTTTGAAAATAAAGGCACACAGAGGGACACAAATTAAGAGACTGCTAATGAAAAAAGCAATTTATTTCTTTATGATGATTGATGTCACAGTTACTGGCACCGCTATACTGCAAATTCCTATGGGTAAAATATATTTTTAAGCATATTCCCACTGACATATTACATTTATTTAGTACACCTGGGTGTTCTACTGTAAATAACACTCTACACTACACCCCTGAGCAGTGTACTGATTGCAACAATGCATTTATCTTAAAAATTCATGCAGCAGTTTAAGGAATATTTAACAGAATAAAAGTAAGATGGATATTTTCTGGGACCTTTCAAGATTCCTTCTTTATACAGAAAAAGTGCAAATTTAATCAATGAATGCTTGAATTTTACAAAAATTAATCTGGATTCATTGATGCCGTAAAATGTATATTTACTGAATTTGGCAGATGCTAAAATAATAGTGATATAAATAAAGTGAGCAGTTGATACAAGGGACCTTGAGCAGGTTAGGCATGCTGAGATTTGAACTAGTGACCTTTCGATTAGAGGTGCAAAAATCAAACATCTTAACCACTTACAAACCACCATTTTTATTTTAGAAAAACTGTACATGAGGATATGTAAAAACTCATTCAAATCTGGTGAAGATACATTTCCACAGTAAAGATTAGCAAAAATAAATAACTCTATATCATGTATAAAAATTGGCAAAGTACTAAAAAACCCTTTAAATGGTTTAAAACAATGAATGACTAAGTGGAACAAATTAATACTTATCATTTTTGTGCTATAGTCAGTAAAATCCACAAAAGGCACCAGGTTTAATCACAGCCTAGCCTGTATTTAACATTAAACTCTGATTACCTCCAAACAAAACTTGAATGAATAAATAAATAAATAAATAAATAAATAACCATTTATAATGTCTGATCAATAGAATAAAAAGGAAAAAAATACATTTTAGCATCATCAAGTGAAAATAGTCTTTTTCCCCACTATAATGTAAAAGGCTCACTAAAGCAGTGTCATCTGCATACTTCACAATAAATCTATTTAAGATATAATTTTTAATACTGCCTTTTCTAGTTCAAGCTCATTTAAAAACGACAGAGAATATATATATATATATATAT
>JAAIIK010000025.1:7017117-7032556 GCA_014706435.1 Silurus glanis
TGTTAAAAGCGCTATACAAATAAAAATGAATTGAATTGAATTGAATAAATATGTTGGCAACCAAGCCTTAAATTCAAGCCAAGAATTGCTAAACTCGCACTTCCCAATAGCTGAAAAATAAGCTATGTTTTACATCTGTGGTACAATCCAAGAGGGATTTGCACTGATAACAGAAGCTGATTGGCTGTTGCATGGTGGTCTTATTAATATTTTAAATACAGCAATCAGAGAATCAATCACAGAAACAAACAAACAAACAAAAACATTCTAAGAAGCGTTTCAATGAGCAATACAGGTAGCGTCACATGGACATCGGAAAATGAAGACCTGTTTAAAAGAATTTAACAGCGAATTTAAGACTTTTTGAGAAGTAAAAGTTAGATTATTGATTTGTAGACTTTTTTTGACTTCTTAAGAACCCACAGAGACCCTGACAACGCACTTACTGTTACGACTTTTTTTCCTTTATATTACATTATCTACAACATTTGCAACTTTGCAACATTTGCAGCTTGCAAAGATTACATTTCGCATAATACGACAGTAGCAGTGATTTGGTCAGGTGTAGGAAAGTTGAAAAATTATGCTACACTTTGGAAGAGTGTTCATATCACAAAGATAAAACAATGATCTCTAACACAATATTTGAGATTGGATTAGACCCCTACCTCAAGACATTCCCTGAATGCCATTTTGTAGTAGCATCCCCTGAACTCTGCTGCCAACTCCAGGTAAGTGTCATGGCTGCAGTCAACCAAGTGTTTATGGAGGGCCAGGCTCACGGGACAATAATGGCCAAACTCGCCCAGCCGAGACTGAAGCTCACTTGGACTAATACACAGATGCTCAATGCTAGCCGCCTGGCCTAAGAGAAAATTAATGGAGTTAATATTGATCTTATCCTGAATGGAAATAAGGTGGTAAAAACTCAGCTTACAACTTCAAAATGAAATTATTAATTTACATTTATGCCGTCTGGCAGACGCCATTATCCAGAGCGATTTACATTTATCTCATTCATATAAATGAGCAGCCAGGGCCTTGCTCAGGGGCCCAGGAACAGCAGCTTGGTGTGGCTGAGATTTGAACTTGCAGCCTTCGAATCCCAAAGCCTTAGCCACTAAGCTACCACCTCTCACAAGATGCTCAGATATTTTTTACCAGGATTTAGGATATGTGTGTATGCACACGGAACAGAGTTCCACAGGTTTTTTTTTTTCTTGAGCTCTCACCTTTATGAATTCTTTTCAAATAGTTGTTGATGTGTCGCACACTAATCTGGGCTTCGTTCACGACCTGATGCCATACCCACCAACTGCTTTTGTGTGCATTAACTGCAACCCAGTTTCGGTATTGCTGCTGGAAGTGTTTCCTGAGAGCCTCGATCTCACGCTTGAAACATGAAATCCGGATGTCCAGAAACTCAGTGCCCTCATGCATTGTGTCTGGCCTGTAAAAGGAAAGAGTATGATGGCATTGCTACATTTTACAGAGATCCCTTTTTTATATATTCATTTCTTTACTTACTGATAATTGATATAATAACCAATATTTTTTTTGTACATTCTTTCAGGTCCACGATGGAAGATATACTAAATACAACTACACATTATTCAATACATGACAAGGACTCAGACCTGTTCGATTTCATCTTATCCTTTATGCCTCTTGTAAGCATTTCCTCTGTGCCTAGCTGCAGCTCGATCACTCGAAAAGGAATAATGCGGCGAGCAGCCATCAGCTCGGCCTGTCTTTGGGTCATGGGAAAGCCGTCCAGCACATACCTGGGTTGATGACCAAACAAGTGTTTTCTTAAATGCAATTACAAGAACAGTCATAGATCTAATTTTAATTCTAACATTCTAATTCGATTTCTGTCATATTCATATAGATTTTTAGGGTTGTAAAGGATTGGAACGAAGGATTGGAACGGGTCTGGCTATTTGGTCTGTCATTAAATTGTAAAATTATTTTGTGCTTTGTTAAAAAAAAGACATCATAAAAACAGAACAATAACCGTAGATCTGGATGAAGTGCCCAAAAATTACAGTCTTCAAGTTTAGGATTTTAAATCACAACCTTCCAGCCACTAGAAATAGTCATGAAAGTAAAAAAAAAAGTACAAAAAATGTATCAGTATAGATCATTAGGTATTGACCTCTCTGTAAATTTGGTTTCTACAGAAACAATACCCTGTGATCAGACGTGCAAATGGACAATAAAAAAAAAGACATGATTCATTACCCTCGTGTGCTGCAGGCTACATTCAACAGGACCACCTCTAAGCACTGAATTGCCAGTTCATCGGGCACAGTCAAACCTTGGATCAAGTACTTCAGCGTCTTAGTGGCGAGTTCTGTCTTGTCTTGGATTTTGAGCACTGTCTGTATTACATCACTGATGGATAGGTGTGCCAGTCCATATTCACGAGCAAACATGCGAGCAACTAGTCCACACAACAAAAATAAAACAGCTTTGATTTGTTTGTGTTTTAGATTTTACCTTATAATGTAGCATAAAATTATTAGCAATATTCATAAAGATATACCAGACCGTGCTGATGTCTGTATCTATTAAAAAGCAAGGGTCACTGACCTGTGGTTTTTCCAGATTTTGGACTACCGATGATGGCAAGTTTGATGGGCAGAGCAGGGTTGGGTTTGGGCTGGCAGAGGTATTTGATAGGGTTCATCATGAAGGTGTTGCGTGTCTCCTTGGAGACGAAAAAGTAGATGAAGTTGTGGAAGAGGATTGGGTAGCTTATCTTCAGGGGGTCCTGCATATGCTGGATCAGATCTCCCGCTGCATACTATTTATCCAAGCATTAAAAAAAAAAAAAGAGAGTCATTATTTTTTCATTCACTTTGGCTTTGGATATACGGTATATATACTGTAATCTTGAAGGGCATGGATAAATGCATTTTATTCTTAAATATTCCATTACATGTAGGTACATTATTCAGCATTTTTATTTATAAAACTCTCTTATATTGGTGCATATCTCCATATTTACATTATATTTCCCTATCAGTTGATAAAAAGAATTAAGCAACAAAAAAACATTTTTCTATTCTCTCACTTTCACTGAATAACTTGCAGCTTTCAACTGTAGTTATAGCATTTTTACCTATCTTTTCTTTCACTAAAGTCCTAGTTAACTGTAAGCAAAACCCACATGCTCCTGGATCACATGCTCTTTTACAAGCTGTGGCATAATTAAGCTGAAAAATGTCATATACTAAAATGTATAGCTCTCCTGGGATTATTCGGGTTTTAAAGTGCCCCTAATATCAAATTGTCGCTTTAAAATCTTAACTGGTCTTCTTCTAAAGCTAGTTTGCTGAGCTAGTGTTTAATTAATTTACCGGCATTGACTGGCTTGTAAAATATTATTATTTGTGTGTAAACCAGTCTGATCTTTCCACCACATGTCACTGCAGGAAATATGTGAACATAAGGAATCGCAGCTTTTAAGTTATTTCATTAGACTTAAATTGGCTTGAGACGAGTTTCTTGTGTTCACAAGCGTAAATCGAGATAATATTCTACTCTATCTTGAATGCTTCCAATCAAAAACGTTGGAGTAAGTTTTTAGTTTTAACAATTTGAAAGGAGAGTTACAAAAATGAGTTTAAAGACCAATGTAAAGTAAATATACATAAATAGAAAGGTTTTGTCACGCAAATATTGACATATTCACCAACTCAGTACACGTTGAATTCTAAACATTTTAAATGAAGCTTAAACTTGATAGAGTTTTTTGTTCAAGAGCCTGTGAAGTCAAGTACTGGCTCAAGCAGAAAGCATGTAACTTAAATAGAAATCCCAACTGGATACATGAGCTACCAGTGGTGAACAGTAACAAAGTAAATGTAGGAGTCTTGTGACAAAAAAATGACATTAAAAATAACATTATAGCCAAATTAAATAATAGTACTTTGGATACTTAAGTACATTTAACTCAAGTACATGATTTGTGTACTTCGTCCACCACTGTGAGGTACAAGGCTGTATTAGGTTACACTACATTTTTTGTACTTGTAAACATTGTGGTTTTGTAGTGATGATGGCAAAAAAAAAAAAAGAAAATTCAATGAAATAGAGCATAAACTCTAACACTATATAACAAACCCGGACAGGATCCCAACACCCAAAGGCACTGTAGAACTTGTAAGAGAAGTGCAGGAGTTTCCGAGCAATGGCATAGCTGATGGGATGACAGCTGTGAAATAGAGATTTCCTGTTTTCCATCATGGGCTTGACTTGCTTTAGTAGCTGGGCATGCACAATGCAAGGCTTCCGGCCGGCACTGATTAAAAGGTGAGGAATGCGGTTTTCATTCAAAAGCTCCTGAAAAAAAAAAAGAATTACAGGTTTACTTGCATCTTGACTTGTATTTGGCCAAAAAAAAAAAAAAAAAAGAGATTCTTTTCTACTGATTTAATTTCAATTCATATGAATGAACTAAATTTCCAAACAATGCTTACCATTATAATTGTGAGGTTGCTGTCATCCCTTTCAAACCTCTCACTGATCTCTGTTCCTATCCGATCCGTTGCATCGGCTTCGGGCTCTTCTTCCTCTCCGTCCTCTTGCTCCTCCATGGGAAACTCCTCCAGCAGTCTTTCTTCCAGTTCTTGCTCCCAGTTCAGTTGGTCTTCATCTTCTTCCTGCACCTCCTGATCATCATAGTTCTTATCGTAGGGGACGAAAGGACAGGAAGGTCATTTTAAGGTTAATTCCCAGTGCACTACAGTATTAGCTATGAGAACTATAGTCATGACTTACTCTGGGTGTCTCGGGTTCATATTCCGGTAAAAGTTCAGCTCTTCTTTTGGCAACGGCCTCCTCCTAATTGAGAAAAATCATTAACAGAATGCTAATAACTGTCCTTAATGATAAACATAATTGTGATGAATCTCATTGTTTTCTTTCTCACTCTAATTTGGTTGCGTAGCTGTTTTAGTAACTCCATTTGCCCTCTCCTTCGTGCACACCTCTCTCTCCATCTTTCTAGCCGTGGGGGCAGCAGACGCTTTACCACTTCTGAGACGTCTATAGACATATTTAAGGTGGTATCTGGGTATAAGTTGTGCTCCACTAGAAAGGACACCTCCTCTGAATTCTGAGGAAAACCCTCAAGAATAAAGCCTGTTGACCTACGAGAACCATAGAAAGGCAGTGAATATATATATATATATATATTATAAGAACATACAAATATTTTTAATTTAAACATTACATGGAAAAACTTTACTTGTATGGCTCTTGATGCCAGAACTGCAGCAGAACCTTCTCTAAGATATTGTGTGGCAAAGGCTGTCCATCGGACAGATAAGACTTTATGAGTTGTTCTTCATTTGTCAGGGCTGGAGTCTCCTACAGAACAGGACACGCACAAAAACAATGAGCCTCTGGTCTTCGTACACAAAATACACAATAAATTCAAAATACTACTACCAATCCATTGTTCATAATAGATCTAAATAGATTTCAGGGTGATTTGTATAAATCAACAAATAGTTATATGAAATATAAAACATTAATCATATAATTTTAGCAAAAAAGGACAATTCAAGCAAAAATTATTACATGCACAATATTAATCCTTTGTATCGATAGAGAAATTTAGTGTAAAATTATACTCCAATCACAATGGTACACAATCATATACGAGGTGGTATTGAAAAGTTAAGACTAATGGTGCTAACTGGTGCTATTCCGACCGCGTGTGTTACCACGTCTGCGATTTAATCATGGACAGCAAGTTAGAACAAAGAGCAAATGTGCAATTCTGCGTGAAACTGGGAAAATCTGCCACGTTTGCACACTTCCAGAGCCGAATAACATCACTGGAAGACGGCAAGCGATCAGGAAGACCTTTAACAGGCTGAACCCCTGAAAATGTCAAAACCATTCGGCAACTTGTGCATGATGATCATCGGAGAACAATTCACATGATCTCACTTCCACACCCACCCTACTAGCAAGATTTGGCTCCTGCGGACTTCACCCTCTTCCCTAAGATGAAGATCTGGCTCAAAGTTTGCCGTTTTGACATTGTTGCAGAGAGCCAGCACAAATCGCAGAAGGTGCTTGACACGCTTTGAAAAGAAGACTTCCAGGACACATGTAGATAAATAAAGAACTTTCTTGTAAACTTGTCTTGAAAGTTTTGATACCCTCTTATAGTAATATGAAATCATTGATTATATAATTCCAGCAAACAAGGACAATTCAAGCAAAATAAAAAAGATTAGTTACCTTCACAATGTGAATCCTTTTCTAGCTATAGAGATTTTGTGTGAAACTGTAAGCCAATCACAGTGGTACACAATCACATTTGCATTATACAAATGTTATGCAAAGATAATCCACACTAACACACAACACATTTACTTCATTACTATTACTTCACTGGATTTCTTCAAGGTATGCGTTTTTAAAAAATGTTTAATATATCAATGCTTCAGTTGCATAGCCCTCTGTGAGACACACTGAATAGCAATCAAGAGGAATGTCGTGTACTGGTCAAGCCTTTTTATCTGCATAACCAAATTGTCCATATGACAAAGAATTCTGGACATCATCAGCATCTCTACAAACTAGGGGTGTATCGGTACACGTATTTGTACCGAACCATTTGGGTACAGGACTTTCTGTGCGGTGTGCATGTGTACTGAATAAAATCCTTGTTTTACGCCAATCCTTGTTTTGGGACATAGTTGAAATCTGGGTTCCCTCATGAACATATTAAGTGGTTGACCACAAGTTTGTTAAGTCTCAGCCTCACACTTTGAGCGCAGTGTCACTGTGGCTACTCGATTTGTATGAACGAATGATGGAAGAGAGCATTATTAATATTATAAATAAATAAATTGAATGAATAAATAAATAAATAACTGTCTTGTTTCTTAAATACAGACATTTGCTAAAGTATGCTCAAATAAGTAGAGCAGTTAAGTAGATCGTTAGAAAATTTAATATTAAATGTAAAAGACACACACACTTATATACACTGTATTTACCAAATTGAAATTTTCTATTTATTTATTTGTATTTAATCATCATAATCATATTAATAATTTAATTTGTGACAATTTAATCAATTACTCAATTTAATCAATATAGTAAAATGTGTTTTGTGTACCTTTACACCAATACTACAAACAAATGAAAAAAGTTGACTGAACCTCAAGACAAGAACGAAAGAACTGATATATAAATATGTACCATCTACCATAAAAAAAAGTCCTACATCAACATAAACCAGAAGGAGTGTTTCTGATGTTAAGTCGCAGCCTGATTTTCATACTTTTAATCAGCTATAGAATCTTCTCCATACGTACTTTTGTATGGTCTTCATTATTAAATAGAATTTTCTTTCAGCTTACCTCATCCTCTGGCTCTACAGGAGAAGCTGTGGACTGGGGATGTTCCTGCAGCAAACTTTGCAGCTCTTCAGGTGGCTCTTCAGGTGGCTCAACCTCATCAGCATAGGGCACGCGGGTATGAGTCTGGGGCAGGATCAGCTCTTGCAGCAGCTCGCGGAACTGGATATGAAAGAGACCCAACTGCTGCGCCAGCCATTGGCCATGAGTGGTTTTTCCTGAGCCACGTACTCCCAGCATTAAAAAACGCAGGGCAGGAGGCTTTAGATATGAGGAAAATATGAGGTGTTTATTTAGGTTATGCAAGAATACTTATGCAATAAAAAAATATGATGGAAGGATTACATTTTATAGATTTCTTCAAAACTCCAAGATATGTTTTAGAGGTTGACCGATTAATCGGTTTTCAAAATCCATACCGATAGTTTTTCCAGCTTTCAGTTATAAATAATGTATTAATTATATAATTACATGTATGCATTAATATATACATATTTATTTCCTTTAGCACATTTTCATGATTTGGCCTGTATATTTTTATGTTTGTAATAAAGTTCAGTATTATTTCACTATTCAGGAGTGTTATGTTTGTTTGTTTTTTTATCCAGTATCCATTCAACTATCGGTTGATTAATCAGGTATCGGCAGGTACGATCGAACCTAGTTCTTTGTATCGGTAAAATCCACCATCAGTCGACCTTTATTATATTCTTTCAAAATAATCCTTGTAATACATTGGAAAATATCTAAAATTGAAATGTACTTTGCCTCACACTGGTGAAGACAGCATTTTATAATCACAATTTTTTACAGTTCAATAAAAATTTTTTTTTAACATTTATTGATATTTAAATTATTTGATGATCTCCGACCTTGAGTAGTTGTGTAGTTGCGACATAAAACTCTGGCTTCTGCATGAACTTCTCCCATGCTTTTCTACTAGAAAGGAAGTACACCTTTTCCCTGTATTTTGCAGCAATGCCACTCGTGCAGGGAACCAAAGTGCCGCTCTCCTTCAGCACCACCGGGCAATACTTATTAGAATCCCCAAGCCTCCAGTTACTGCTCTTTTCCTAGGGATGGATGCAAGTAGTTTGTAAGTGATATACGAAAACATTACACCTATGAACTTTGGTTTAAGCTTATGCACCAACCTCTGCTTCATCTTCCTCCTCATGGGCATCCTCATCCTCCTCCTCTTCCTCCTCTTTATCCTGATCAATGCTGGACATATAGTGGGCCTTGTTCTTAAATTGTTCTAAGTTACAAAATCAAAAAAGAAAGTGCCATTGATCATTTGAACAAAATATACATTCTGTGACATGCAAAAACTCCCAGGAAATAAATGAAATCTACTGAATGAACATTTACACAGAAATTCATAACTTGTAAAGCAGCTACATAGTGTGGACATTCACATGTCATCACTCACATTTCAAATGCTCTTAATTTCCACCTCACAGTGTATATAGACAGTGTGATTTTAATGTGTTTCTATTATTGATATGAGTAAGGGTTAAAAAAAGAAACATGAATCTATCAAAAAAAGGCTAGAGCAATGTAGGCTCATTGTATATAACGTTGATGTGCATTGAAAAGTTTGGTAAAACAGATGCATAAGTGCTACATTTAAGAGGCGTGTGGAGAAATCCTTAAATATTTCTGGAGTAAACCAGCTTTCAATGTTGCAGAGTTCAAAATTAAAAAGAGATATTTTGACATACTCTCCATTTGTTCAATCATGTTCTGGAGCAGGACGTTTGGCTTTTGGTTGGCGATATCCAGTGTAGCATAGCAGACAGCAATGGTGGACTCCATGCTATTCCATTCCTGCATAAACTTCCTTAGCTGCAGCTTGTACATTTCCATCTCTGGGCCTGGCGTTTTGCCCTGTTCCCAAGTACTAGGCAAATTCGACCCTACAAAAACACACAAACTCAATTAATTAAGCAGACATGAACTCTATTACACATTCCCATTTTCACCCCAAAACATACTGTAATATTTATTGTCTGGATATAAAATGTAAAGATATAATCCAATTTCGAGATTAAATACCTATTCATTTTTTTGCTGAATTAAAATCCTAAGACCGTCTACTGTGAAAGCTGATCTAATCTAAACGACCATATATGTATTGCACTTAGAATAATTTTATACAGATTGATGTGAAACAAAGACACTCAGGTAGAGCGCCTGTACCTACAGTATTTGTGCTGTAAAACACATGGTCTGAATGACACATTAAGAATGCTTGAAGGTAGATGCAATTAATAAGACCACACATTACTAAAACAAGCGATCGAACTCTGCAAAAATGTGTGTGTCGGATAAAATCACAATCAACTTCACCTTCCGCCGCACTGTCTATGAGGCAGAACAGCATATCAGGAGTGAGGTCAGGATGCTGTTCCTGGATAAATGTCAGCTGAGTTTCGGTGGTAGGAAAGTTGTCCAGCACCCAGCCCCTTTTAAACTCGGCATCAGCATCTTCTGCCTGAAGCTAACAATCCATGGTTGATTATATCAGTCACTATTCACAGTCAGCATGACTAAATGCAATAATAAATAGTTATCATACTATATTTACTAGAGGCTGACCGATACTGATTACACTGATACCGATAGCTGGGTTGGATCGTACTTGGCAATAACCGATTAATCAGCCATTAGTACTGAATCTTGAAAAAGTGCTAAATTAAATAAAAATTTAATGTCAGTGTTAGTGATTCGCCTCTAGAGGCCGCCCTCTTAATGTATAACGCACCCCAGAAAAAAAGCCCTGCAGTAGCAGCACGGTGGTGCTTTAATGTGAACCCAGGACCTTCCGATCCAAAGTCCAATACCTGAACCACTGAGCTACCACCTCCCACTATCAGTACCCATTAATCAGTCGACCTCTAATATTAAGACATTATTTTAATGTAAGCACAGTTACACTACCTCTGAGATCCGTTTTTTTAAGACATCTGCATACACTTCATCTGTTGGTTCTATTGACATCAATTCTGCTTTTTTCATGGCTTCTTCTACTAGAGCTTGAACTTCCGGGTGATCCTCCTTTACCTCCATTTCTACGGTGACACACATGGCAACAATATGTTTCACATATCATTGTGTTGCAGGTGAAAATAATAAAAGTCACAACAGTTAATCCGTACGTCTGTCTGTAACCCCGTACAACAAACTCACAGGGTGAAGCCACAGTTTTTGTTAATGGCACTCTATTACATTCTTAACTACTTACAATGTTCGTCGCTACTTCTGAAATTTCACTGTTGAGCTATTAATTCATTAAGTTACATTTTGTCACATCTAACATCCCCTAAATATTTGGGGAAATGATTGAATTTCTAGAACTTGAAGTCATCTCTCACCAGACTCATCCTCGCCCATCATCCTCGCCTTGACTTTTTCCAGGGCTGAAATCACTGCATCCTGATGCGTTTTCTCCAGCCGTTCTTGCCTCATTTTGTCCAAGCCGTCATCCATCAGCATCTTCATGTCTATCACAACGGCTCCATAATGCTCAGCCAAAAGTGCACTCAGAGTGCTCTTTCCGGACTGTGGTGGCCCGATCACAGACACTCTGCAGGGTGGACGTGGCATGGGTGGAACCAGGTACCATCTTGGCTTCGCCATGAACTTCTGCAGAGCCTCATTAGAGGACAGCAGGTAAAATTTATTTAGGTAACTAGTGGAACAGAGAAACGACAAAAAGAAAACACAATGGTAAATGGAAAAACATATCTGTTCCCAACATTTAGCACCGATTTCCCACGCAGAGATAAAGAAACCTAATGACTCATTTGGGTTTTATAGCCACACTGATTGTTCTCATCAAGTAATGTTAATATTAGTATTTGCACCACTAATACTGTTCGTTTCTGGTCCACTGACCTGACAGAATATATCGGTTTGCCCTTGATTATTTTGCCTTCTTTAAGAGCAACAGGGCAAGTGCAGCTCCATCGACTCCTTTGCCAGTAATAGCCTGGTGCTATGGTCTTGCTGGAGGACAGGATCTCCAACAACTCTTCCTACATGGGGTGAGACAAGAAATATACGTAAAGCAGCGCAAACAGCAGGGCTTGTAATTGTAATCAGAAGGTGCATTAGATTTTCATCTTACAGTGTCCATTTCCTTTGGCAGTTCCTCCTCATCTGGGCTTACCAATCGCATAGGAGCTGCTGATCTTCTCACAGCCATGAAGTCTAGGCGGGCTACTAGAGACTGAACACACACACACACACACACACACACACACACACACACACACACACACACACACACACACAAATGCAGAAAAATGCATCATATTTAATTTCAATTTTACCAACAGCTGAATCAGTGTAGAGTAGATTATATTCATAAGACAGTGGTCACTCACCCCCAAAAGCTCTTCTGGATTCTTGTATCCATCCAGCTCAATTAAAAACCGGGGGTCATGAGCTGCCATGAAGTCCTACACACACAACAACAGAAATAAAAAGAAGATCCCACTTCAAGGCTGCACTTTAACAAATATTCATTGTAAAAATTCATATATAAAGAAATGCACTTGAATGAAATCCTGATTGCTAGAAAAATTGTATGGTGGAAATGACATGGTACTAGACATGGTAATTTTTCTAAATTAGTTTGAAATTAGGACATTCGGATTGTATTATTGTATATTAATATTTTCATGTAGGGTGCTGATCATTCTGTTAAGTAACAGTAATTAGTTTAGGAATTCTTGTAAGAAGTTGTGTAAAAAAAATTTAAAGATGTGATGCATCAATTGAAAAAAATGCATGGCTTTTAACATAATTTGCATCAGTAAAAACAGATTTATTTCTCTATTTCTTTTCAAATAATTCGTGATCAATATGTGATATGTAGATAGGGTTCGCTGAACTCGCTGAACTGTTACTCGAGCGCGTTCTCTCAGCACCACTGCCGCTACAAGAATATAGCGTTTCACAACACTACTGTGAACGAGGCGTGTCTTGAGAGTCACATAGAATACAGATTAACATGGCAGAGGTAGATCTGCATCTTCTTGGAGACACAACAGGAAAATAACTTCTGGTTTTATTTAATATTTTTTCTTTTTGCACTACAAAAACCTGTGTGTGAAAGGGCCATGAGTTCGAAGTCAGAAGGCACTTAAGTAGATTGATGATTTGATGTCTGTCTGAACCATTAAAGTGAACTACCTGTACTGTATTGAATCACAGAGCATCAGATTTTTTCCATTGCGTCTTATTGCATAGAATAGAATCGTAATCGGATCACACTGCATTGTAATAGGGGTGAATCGAATCGTATCGCATCGGTAGCTGCTTCAAATTTATCTTCAACGTATCGTATCATTGGCTATGCTTCAAGATGCAAATCGGCCTCAGTTATGGAGATGCACAACCCTAATATACAGTGTATATAAGTGCACTATATCTGAATAGACAATAAATATATTACAAATAAAGATTTTCGCACCTCCAAAGGCATGAGCATGGTTTGGGTATAAAGGTGAATCCTGCGCTGGGCCTCTTCTGGGTACGTTTCTTTTACCCTTACCAAGTGACCTGGAGCGTGCATATCCCTCTGCACAAACACACACACACACACACACACACACACACACACACACTCAGAAAGCGAACTACTAAGCATGACCGTGCCTATCCTGTATTATACAATTATAACTGTTGAGCACAATTGCCAAAACTTGCGACCATTTAATTTTCGCATTATTTCTTTCATATGCACATCAGCTTTTTTCACCTCCTGCTCGTCTTCCTCCTCATTGTCATCGTCCTCACTTTTTTCCTCTGCATCTCTCTCAGATAACACCCTGTTCCACTGCTCTGTGTTATGGTGCTGCTTCTGGCATGCAAGTCGGTTGATCAGGTCAATGTCTGCACACTGCATCCGAAGAGAACAAGCAGTACTCATGTAAACTATTCAAACAGGCACAAACCGCATGGTTGCACTGCTATACAGGGTTCAGCAAAGTGACCTGTGGTGAACCTTTTGTTCTATAATCGTTTGGTGTTTACTCAATTTCATTGTGGACCAACAAGGTGATGGAAGGATAAAGTTTACCTTTATATTGATGATGAAGTCTGGTGGAAGTTTTTGGTTTTTCACTAAATCTATTTGCTCACGAATCTTCAGATATTCCTCAGACATTGATGGTAAGCAGGACAGAACATAGCCTGCTCAAGCACAACATGGACCACTCATGAGCTTCTGCCTACCTGAAGAACTTTTTACAAGCTATAAAGTTTGTAGCACCCACATCCTTTACAATCGACTGTCTTTCAATTTAATTTAATTCAATTCAATTATATTTTGGTAATCTCTTGAATACAAATCTTTTACCACAAGAAATTACTTTAGGTCACCTTACCATAGCTCTCCACCTCGGGCGATTTGAGTTTATCAAGAATTAACGTCAAAATCCTCTCCTCTGGAATGTTCTTTCCTTCAGCCAGGATGGCTAACAGCTAAAATCCAGACATCACATCCAATTCACAATGGTAAAAAAGTGCCTCTGGGGACATGATTTCAAATATGTACAGAAATTAAACCTAACATGAACACACCTCTTTTGCTTGCTCTGTACCATCGTGAAGGTGAGTGCTGAGCAACTCTGTGTCTGCAGAAAAAATAAATTATTAGAGAATATACAACAGAAGAGAACTCAGGGTGGTTGACTGAGGGAAATGAGAGACTAAACATTACCATCAATGAGGACACAACCCCAGGTCTTGGCGAATTTTCTGGCTAGGGTAGACTTCCCAATCGCCTTTAGAAAAAAAAAAAATCAGAACACATGTCCGAGTTTATCCGAGTGCATCTTTTTTTAAGCGCAGCCTGAGTAAGTATTACACTTTTTCTCTTCTACACTTAAATATATGATACACTGTGTGTTTTCCACTGGATTTTGGGTAAATAGTCATGGAGCCATTACTGTTCATTCAGCTACATTGGTTCCAGTTCATCCCAAAGGGATTCTGAGGGTTTGAGGAGGTGACGTCTAACTTCAGCCTTAACACACCGTGTCTTCACCATGATCGTTTTCTAAACATGTGAATTGTCGTGCTAAAACAGGGTTTGGGCCTCTAAGTTACAATGAGCAAAAATTGCATACAAGTGCTTCTCACTTTTTGGAGTTCGGAGAAGATGCACATATTCATGTGATGGCCAGGTGTTTCATGTGTTCATATACATTATATTACAAATGTTTTTGTTGTATAAAAAAAAATAAAAAAAAAACAGAAAGCATCATTCCATTAACATTGTTTGCACTAAAGCAGAGTGACAATAAAGTCTTATCTTATTTCAGCCATATAGTGTACGGCAAACGTACAATAATTATTGTACTGTTACGATTACAATACAATACAAGTGTCTCTTGAGGTATGTATTAATCATACAGAAGGTTTCAACTCACCGGTTTCCCCAGGATAATGAAGCAAGTAGGCTTGGAGCACAGAAATTCGTTCTCAACTTCATCCTCTATCAGACAGTCAGACAAGGGATCGGCACACGTACTATCACCATGAGACTCCATGATCAAATCAAACGCTCAGTAATCTGCTGAGCAAATAATACTGCATATGTTGTGAGAGGAAATCAAATGCAAATGAAATAAGTGTGAAGTAACTGTGTGAAGTAAAAAAGGTGCTGGAGTCAAATAAAAGCTGACACTGAAAATACAGCACACATCAGGAGATTTACTGTTTATACTTAAAACAAATGGTATTGTGTCCTCACCTGTCCTCACCTCAACTGTCCTTACCTCATCTAACCTCACATCATTTCTTACACTTCTACCATGCCCTCACCTCATCTAACATCATCTAACATGTCCTCACCTCATCTGTCCTGTCCTCACCTAATGCTGTGTTTTACCTTTGTAACCTTTTGCATCATTAAGTGTTTTCTATCATCTATTACAAATCAGTATATTCACAGCAAGTGATTAATATGTGATTAGAATCAACATATATATATATATATATATATATATATATATATATATATATGTGAATAT
>JAAIIK010000025.1:7039131-7061481 GCA_014706435.1 Silurus glanis
AGGAGGAGTGTGGAGGAGCAGGAGGAGTGTGGAGGAGGAGTGTGGAAACTGGAGTGTGGAATGTGGAATCTTTTAAATGTATCTTTTCACATATTAATGTAAGAAGAGGAAAATGAACTTTTATTATCCCAAATGTTTTAAAGTTGGTGCCAACCACCATTTAAACAACAGAAGAAGAGGCAGTAGCTTTTCTACTTTTTTTATTTATTTATTAAGCAATTAGTCATATACAAAGTGGCAATAACATTATATGTCTGTATAGAAGACAGAGATCGACTTCAGACACAGTGAAATTGACAGTGGAAATGTATAGTGATGTGGGAGTTTAGGACTCCAGGAGGTTGTTTTGGGGAAGATGGTGGGAAAATGCTGCTTTGTTGTCTTTCAGACATAAGACTATATAGACTTTCATTTTTGTTTGCTGATGTTTCTTCCTGTTTATGATTTTTAATGTAATTGTTTGAGGAAGCATGTAGTATTTACACATGCTTTTGTATCCAGTGCAATCCATGCTGTAAACCACACTAAAGTAATGTTCTAAGTTTAGATTTTCATAGATACATTTCTTAAGTTAATGTTATGAATAGTTTTAATGTAAACAGGATTTTAATCATTTGCAAAAAAAAAAACATTCTGATGTTCCTGTTTGGTGCCTTTGCACTTTTCTCTCTACCTGTAAGATGTACACAGTAAAAGGCTGAGAGAGTGTTTAACTGGTTGCATAGATGTTGCTCCTACATTACAGTGAACACAGCACAGCTGCTTTACCATGAATGTGCTATAAGAGAGAGTGAGTATGTTTTCTGTGTTTCTGCAGATATGGAGAGATACACAGTCCTGTTTGTGTTGCAGATCGGCATCAGTATGTTGCATTTAGCTATTACACACACACACACACACACACACACACACACACACAGTGCTATATGTTTTTTATTATGCTGGTGTTAATGGTGTTGGTGTTCAGCAATATTTAAGCAGTAATTAATGCTCTAATCGTTTTTTTTTTTTTCTGTGTTTGTTTGTGTGTTTTTTCTTCAGTTGCTGTGACTGGTTCTGGTGAACATTTTGTATCAGTCAAACTTTACCAGCCTGTTACTCTCCGCTGTGAATATACATGTCATGGTCTGGTCAAATGGAGCCGGTTTCATAAGACGCAGGTTCTGGCTCTTTGTGATCAGACCTCATGCAGCTCACAGCAGATGGGATATGAGATGTTTTATGATCAGTACTTGCAGGGAGATCTCGCTCTCAGCGTCACTGCAGCTGATTACAGTACGAGGGGTTTATACACGTGTCAGTGTGACCACAGAGACGTGTGTGACGTGCGACTCTTGATTGAGAGTAAGTGTAGTTTCTGTTTGTCACTGATTTCACTTTATTAGATCAGGAGGAGTGAAATGGAATAGGAAATGTTATAAAAAAATAGTGAAATCGTTACTGTGTTTAACTGTGTTCTTTGTTGTTCACAATCATCGTTGACCCGGATTCAGTAACAAGGTAATTTTTTTTTTTTTTAATGCAGGACTTGATGCTGAACTGCATTAGAGAGTCACAATATTGCTTATACAATAAAAAAAACGTTGTAGATTCATAATCATAATTTATTCATACACACACTGTAGGAACTGGCTGGTCATAATGCAGTTTAGTAACAAGTTCAGTCAGTGGTGTGTAGTGTTCACTATAGCAGCGGAAACCTGACTGTCAGCTTTTATGATCACTGTAGTGGTGTTTGTTGTGGTGATGCTGTAGCGGTGTTTGGTGTGGTGTGATGAAGCTGCAGTAGTGTGTGTGTGTCAGTTTGTGTGTTTATTGATGTCGTTCTGTGATCTTTTCTGAGTGTGTTACCTGACCACTGTAAAATGGACATTAACACCAACACTACATTTACTACTAATCTCCATCTTCTCCCCTCCTCAGCTGTAGAGACGAAGCATGTGGTTGCCCCAGGTGAGCCGATAGACGTGTTCTTACCCCTCACTGACCAGGTGGAGGTGAGCTTCACCACCACTGATTCTGTACAACCATCAAACCAGAAGATCTGCCTGTGTCTCTGTGTCCTGTCTCTTCCTGTGTGTGTGTGTGTGTGTGTGTGTGTGTGTGTGTGTATGTGTGTGTGTGTGTGTGTGTGCAGAGAAGGAGCCAGGCCTGGACAGGGATCAGGAGTGTGTTCTTTCAGTGTGGGTGCTGGTGTTGGTCCTGGTCCTGGTTCTGGTTCTGCCTGTGACTGGATTTCTGTTTGTGATGAATATGCGTCTGAAGAAAAGACTTGAGCAGATCAGAATCTAAAGAATCTGCAAATGCCACACCTGAATGAAAGGAAACAACTCAGTACACATTTCTCTCACTAACTGGAGTAGCAAATTAGCAATATGTTGATCTACAGTTACTTCTTACCTCACTTAGGTTAGAGGTGGGGGGTGGATGGGGGGTCGTTGAGAAACTAGTTTTAAAAGTAAAATGTTTGGGACAAGCACACACCTGCACATTCCTATACAGATGAAACTCTGTCCGATCTCCGATCACATCAGCATCGCCTAAACCTGGGGAAATGTGAAGGGTTTACTGTTTGGTGAAGATAGTCGTGTCTGTCTCTCACTATTTATTTATTTCTCTCCCATAGATTGCATTACTGACACATGCTACCTTCCTGTTGTATTAGCTCATATACTGGAATAATAGGGTTTCATTTACAGTTTCCTTGTAACACTGACCGTTTACAGCTTATGATCGTAATAATAACTAGAATGTGACCTTTACTGAAGAAAATGTGAGCGGTGCTTAACGGTGCCGACTGTGAGACGCGATCTTATTCAGAGAGACCAACGTTTTGATACCTCGCAGGCCTGTTATTGCCCTCATTTTCCAAGGGGTGGGGCCACTGATGTCAGGCAGCGTCGATATGGCACTCCGACTGAGATTCCAGGCCGTGCCGAGCGGTTTGAGGTGTCACTGGTCTGGGTCGGAGTGAGTTTAGTGGCGCGGCAAGCTAATAGGTTTGTGCGGTGCACGTTGCCAAGTGATGCCAAAAATTCACCGGGGGTTTAAGTCCCCCCACTGTGCCAAGTGTTTTGACATATCACATGCCCATTTCTGAGCATATTCGTTTTTTAGGGTTATTTGGGTTATGGTGGGGGTGTGACTTAAGGTGACATCCCTATATTTACCACCGTGCAACTCTCAATGCTGGGCTGAGTCCGTTCATATGTCACATGTCCCCCTTTCTGTATTTTTGTGACCCCGCCCAATATGTTTGATGTATGGCATACCTGGGGTCTGTGGGCTTTGCCCCAGCTCATTCACTCTGTGTGTCTATGTATATGAATGCTAGTTGTTTCCCTATTCATTTCTATGGGGGTGATTAATTGCCCCTTACCCATTGTTCCCGGGGTTATTGATAAATGCAGTGTGTTTGGGTATTATCTGTTGCACTTTATAAAAGCCCCCTGCACTAAGTAAAGCTTTATTTCTGTTATTAACAATAATACCACTGTGGTTTAGTTTTATCATAATGTTTTATGATGAATGTCTTTGTCTATTATCAGAGTAAAAATAAACACTTGAATGATCAATTGGGAATGTGGTTTTAAATAACCTCAGGGCTGGTATTTAACATTCATGTTTTTATATTTTATGACTTTTTCAAAATGAATTGTTTTAATGTATTTTTTTTCCTTCATAATGATGCAATGAAGGCCACATAACATTTGCACTCCTCATAAGCACAATCTGTCCCATTTCTCATATTAATTTGAAGGGTTTTGGCACTTTTTAGTCTTGTATACATGTGGTACAGTAGCCAGTAAAAGAGAATGATTCTATAAGGAAAGAGACTGTATATTTTTCCTGCCAATAAAGATTTAAACTTCTCCTAAACTGGACAGCTGTGGTTGTGTGTAGCGCCTCAGTATTTATTTATAAATTTATTTATTTTAACAATAATACACAAAATGTATGTGCATAAATTCATATCACAATGTGTAAGAACCTGCTTGCATCTGCTTATGATCTTTGAACAATCAAACTTTTTTTATTTTCTCCTAATGATTTTAAAGTTACGATAGGAAAAAAACATGTACACACTGAGTACAATCTGATCTGAGACTAGGGTTTATGCTGATGAGCCCACACAAACACACACTTAATTTTCTAACAAACACTTTTCCTCCTGTCAGTCAGCAGACGTTCACTTTGATTGCAGCTGAAACTGCACTTTTCTTCTGCACTTCTGTCTTAATGTTGTTCCTCTTCATCTGGATAAAATGTTTCTTCTCCAGGTACTGAATTCTAAGCGTGTGTTAGCAGTAAGTGTAGAATGTTGAGTGTTTAACCACAACCCTGAATGCTGTACTGAGTTAAACCCCTCTACAGACTTCAGCTGATCAGCTTCTACTAATCCATACACTTTAAACATCTCAAAATTTTTTATGTGATGGCTGAGGTCTAAATCAAAGTAAATGTACATTTAAATCTCACATACACTTTGTGCCTTAGTTAAATCCACAAGAATCCAAATTTGATCAGTATTTAATATTAAACACCCCCCCCCCTACATCCAACAAAGCATAACATTTTGAGAAAATATATAATTTTTACAACGAATTCATTTACCCTATTTAGTGTCTGATCAATGGAATAAAAAGGAAAAGTTTTTATTTTGGCAGCATCATGTAAAAAAAAAAGTAGAACGTTTTAAACAATCAAGAGCAGATAGTAGCTGCTGCTGCTTCTTCCTCCTCCCCCCTTTAGGTGTCGCCAGAGCGGATCATCCGCGTCCAAGTATAAAAAAAAAATTAATTAGCTGTATTAAAAGCTTTTCTACAACTAGATTGATAGAACGTCGATTCTAGACATTCATCAGCCCGATCAATTTCTATGGGCTTAGAACAGGGATGGGCAAACTTTTTGCCTCACGGGCCACAATGGGTTCTAAAATTTGAACCCATTTTGCGGTTTCAGGGTCTTGTGACAGGGGACAGTGGGACAGGGGACAGGGGACAGGACACCAGCTGAAAAGTGCAACGTGACGGCTGATATTGTACTCTTTGAAAACCGCGACAGTTTCTTGGCATATTAGGCATACAGGCTTTGATCGGACTTCAGCGAAAAAATATTTTGTTGTCCACTCCGTATTAAACACTCGGCGCTCACTATCCACTTCTCTTTGATTAGCTCATTTTTGCAGAAGGGCTCATAAGAGAAGAAGAGAGTACCGTAATACACGCGTACAAGGTCAATGTATCTGAAGTGCGACATCTTTAGGGGAAACGTGGGCATTACAGGGGAAAGGTAAATTGAACAAGTTTTACCCGTACCTATTTTAATAGAATTTGGTCACGTTCGGCGGGCCGGATTATTAAACCCGTGTGTGGCCCGCGGGCCGTAGTTTGCCCATGTCTGGCTTAGAAGGTGATCTAAATATTGTCAATCATTTTTGATAAAACTCATTGCAGTAGCTGGCATGAATGTAAATTACATGGTAATGTGGAGAGATACATATTTTAAGACTGAGGATTTTAAAAGAGATAAGATGATGATCTGAAATAACTTGCGAATTTGGAATTATGACTATATTTTCTGTATTTATTTCATTCATTCATTTCATTTTTTTTCTCCCGCTTATCCGTAATTCGGGTCGCGGGGGCAGCAGTCTAAGCAGGCCCCCGCCTTCGACTGCTGCCCAATCCTCACAGCACCATCCCTTACGGTCCCTCCTGCAGGTGGTGAGCCCACGGGAAGGCGGCCCCACGTCACTCCGACGTCACGGACCTTGATATTTCCCTCGTAAGGGACCCCCGGAGCATAGAGGGTTAAGGGCCTTGCTCAAGGGCCCAAGAGTGGCAGCTTGGCGATACCGGGGCTTGAACCCCCAACCTTCCGATCGGCAACCCAGCGCCTTAACCGCTGGAGCCACCACTCCCCTGTATTTATTTCACTTTAGTATTAAATCAAGAGTGTGTTCGCCATAATGAGTGGGTCCTACATTTCGATTTATTCTTACTGAATCTAAAATGGACACAACTGCTGTTCCCAAAGGGTCTTCCCGATTATCGAAATGAATATTAAAAACAACAATAATTAATGCTGCATCTAAAAGAGTAGCTAGGTCTGAAATTCTTCTTCTTTTGGCTGCTCCAGGGATCCCATTCCCATTACATCTGCCTTCAAACCATCTACCAAACCAACTGCATGTCTTCCCTCACCACATCTATAAACCTCCTCCTTGGTCTTCCTCTTTTGCTCCTTCCTCCTGGTGGCTCCATCCTCAGCATTCTCCTACCAATATACCCCATGACCCTCCCCTGCACATCTTCGACTGACTTTTATTTACCTTCTCTCCAGCGCGTACATCCACATCTCCAGGCTGTTCTCCACCTGCTTCCTACTCTCACCATAAATCACAATAATTTATGTCCACGGAGGCGTCTGTCTGACCTCATCCGTCAACCTGTCCATCACCACTGCAAACAGGAAAGGGCTCAGTGTCGATCCTTGATGCAGTTCCACCTTCACCTTGAACCAGTCTGTCACACTGTCCTCATACATGTCCTGCACCACCCTCACATACTTCTCTGACACACCTGACTTCCTCATACAATACCACAACTCCTCTCTCGGCACCCTGTCATACGATTTCTCTAAATCCACAAACACACAATGCAACTCCTTCTGACCTTCTCTATACTTCTCAATCAACATTCTCAAAGCAAATATTGCATCTGTAGAGCTCTTTCTGCATGAAACCATACTGCTGTTCACAGATGGTCAGCTCTTCTCTCAGCCTGGCTTCCACTACTCTTTCCCATAACTTCATTGTGTGACTGATCAACTTCATTCCCCTGTAGTAACTGCAGGTCTCACACTTACCCTGGAAATTACCTTCTGGCTCTCCCTTTTACTTATGCTGCCATAACTAGTCTTGCCAGAGTCTCTAGTTACACCCTGATCACACTTTACAGTTTCTTTAAATTTATTTTACAATAAGGATACCTAATAATCCTTATTTCTCTCTCCCTGTCACCCCTCTCTCCTTTCTCTCTCCCTGTCACCCATGAACTTGGGCATTAAGACCACCAGGCTGCTCCAATCACTGTGGGACTCCTGGATTACACCTATGTCAAGCATTACTCTGAGATCCTCCTGGGCATTTTTTGTGCATGGTGCAGACGGTATGGGCAACTGTGCACCTCTACATGTATAGGAGTCTTAATATGGTGTTCTATGAGGTTCATGCAGCCAGGTAGAGGCAAAAACACATCCAAAATTCTTTTTGTAAACTTACGACGAGTTATTCTCACACAGAATCCACTGTCGCTACAGACACAGCTATCACCTCGCTCCATTGTTTCAGGAGGTTGGTATTTCTGAAGTGCATCACTTCTATCTGTGTTCCTAACCTCATAAATCATCTTCTCCAACTTGCTGTGTGTCCTCTGAAAGTCCTTGCCACTTTGTGAGTAATTCAGAGCTCGACATGTATGGTAACAAGTGCTTTATCTGCCAGTGCAAATTCACACGGCTGCACTCCTCTATAATACATTTGGGACTGCCGCTATTGAGGCTGTTCCAAATTCTTTAATATTAACTGTTACAAAGTGGTCAAGAACGTACTAAATAAAAAAAAATTTCTCCCATTTATCCCAGTTACGTGCATCAACGTGAACACACTTCCCGAATTTTTGAGGGAAGTGTATGAAAAATGCTACAATGGATTGATTGGTCTGACTGACATTTGTCAGTCTGGATCTCTTCCAGGTGCCTCACAAAACTAGCATAATGAGATGCCCTCATGCAGTCTGCTCTAATGGCCCGGCGAGGCCATTCCAATACTTTTGAAGGGGCCCTCGATGAGGGGTAATGTGTGCAATGGTGCTTTTTGGATGGCATGACGCACACCTTTTACACACACCGCAGCGAATGCAATGGACAGCGGAAATGGGCCGTTAGACAGTTTAGTGTTTTGTCGTGTCCCAAGTGTATGGCCATTGAAAGAAATTGTTACACAGTCCGTTCATGAGTGCTTCAATTCTTCTGTACCTTTTTCCAGATGGCAGGAGAGTGTGTCTTGCTATCCGTTGAGTTGGAGGTCTTCAGCGGTGCACACACCTCTGTAGTCATCTACCATTGTTGGTTAGAGGATGAAATGATGTTCTTAGAGACAGTGGCATCATCAATGCACTTTCTTTTGTAGCTAGGAACGCTGAATAACTTCAATAAGTTAATATACATTATAAGAGCAAATTCTCCCATTAAGGAGTGAAGTCTTGAGTCGAGAAAATGACTTTTTCAACTCTCTGGTGTTACAAGAAATCTCTTTCAGGTAGCTTTTACTGCATCCATTTCAACAGAACGAGTGACTGCATTTTTGACCTCGTGTTCAGTAGACACTGCAACCTGACCACCAGGGCTGTGCACAGGGGGTGACCCGGTGGCTGGAGCCACTGCCCTTCTACCCTAAGTTCAACATCGCAAACATGGATTCAAAGCTTCAACAAGCCAGCAGGTAAATCATCATATATTAAACACTTATATATATTTAGAATATTTAGCACTTTAATTGTTGTAATTAGGTATATATATGAAATTAGCAGGCTCAGAGTGTGAGGGAGCCTGCTTCAGCCAAATCAGACAGGTACAGGTAAAGACTGTTAAACTGAATAAAAGCAAAGGAATATGCTAGAGTGTGATACAAAGAAAGATAGACATTACAGTTTAAATGAAAGATTAACTACATTACAACAATTGAATTAGCAATAAGTAAAAGTAAAGGTCTTGGAACTGAGCCAGAGACGGAAAATGTTTAAATTGAGAAAGAAAGGCAGTACAATGAGACAGAGAGGGAAGGGACAGAACAGGAAGATATGGAGATTGAGGCAGCCACAGTCATGTACACAAGGGAGAAAGTGCCTGAATACTTTGTGGTTTGGCTTCAGTTACAAAAGCCATGAGATCCTGCAGATTTTAAAGACATACAATATAACATATACCATGGCCTTTTTTTGATTCAGTAGATCCCTGTCGCCCATTACCAAAAAATGAACTCCTTGTTGGTTTTAGGGACAGAGGTATGAAGCACAGCCCTGGTTAGCGTATTCTCCTGAGAATGATGTAATGTTTCAGCTGCAGGCTTTTCGTGAATGATAAAAAGTGTAAGAGCAGGGCAGGTTGGGAGTCAGTGGGGGTAAATCTGTGGAAGCAGGCTAAAAGGAAAATGAAGTAGCACCGAAGGACAGAGTGACATATGCTAGCCATGATTTTAGTGGAAAGGGTTTAAAGTAAAGGCATTGGTGGTGCGTTATGTACATGACATGACCATAAAGGATGCTTCATTCAGCTCTCCAATCAACAACAGGAAGGTGCAGCAAGAAGAAGCGAGCAGTAAGGATCACACACCTGTACATGATCTGTTGTAAAGAGTGTGTGCTCTCTTGTAGTGAGCGCTGAGAGGATAAAGGGAATGGGAGAAAGAGAGATAGAGAGAATAGAAGAAAAAAGCAGTGAAGATGACATAATTTTAGAATTGTTAAATTGTTTATAAATTGTTCTCTAATTTTGATCGCCAGTGTGTGTGTGTGTGTATATATATATATATATATATATATATATATATATATACATACACGTATATATATACGTATATATATGGATATTTGTGTTCATCAGCCGCAAGGGTGTTACGAAAGGCAGGTACTGATATAGGTGAGGTAGGGTGGAGTCAGCGTTCACATTCATCCCAAAGGTGTTCAGTAGGGATGAGATCAGAAAACAACCACATATAGCAGGAAAGGTCAGGTGACCCAATACTTTTGGAAATATAGTGTATACCAAGTGTATCACCAAGGCCATATCCCAAACTGTAGCTCTGTCCTTGAAAACAACTCAAAATTATTGTGATGTTTTACAAATGACAAAATTAAGGTGAGTTAACCTGTGCATTTTATTAAAATTGAAACAGGAAAATTTTGAGAAGAAAAATAATTAATTTATACTTTACCTCTATAGCATTTTTACAGCATATAGAAACTATAGAACTATAGAACTATGACTAAATCAGATTTCAGATAACAGTTACATATTACGGAAATTAAGAACATTACGAACATATTATTAAAACAAAATGGCACCTCGTGGCAGCATCCCTTATATAAACATAAACAAAATTGTGGGGGAAAAAAACTTTAGCCACTCCAAAAACTGTAGCAAGGAATTTTAAGGCAAGGCATACACAACAAACAATGAGAGCCTTCTTTTTAGCCTCGAGTTTTATAAACTTGGCATTAAGCCATAACCTTATTAACAAAAGTCTTTGTTTAGCTTGAGAAGCAGTTGATTTTCAAAGTTTTTGGAATCCATACATGCTCTTTTTGGTGTAAAAATCAGTCCTGCAGTACTGAACATTCACTCACAGGCAGCTGAGGGTGGAAGTGGAGTGTTAAGCCTCAATGACAAGTGGCAGAGTGCAGAGAAAGAATTTAGTACCTCCAAAGTGTCAGAGGGACAGTTGAGGTAGGTCTCTAGCTGACTGGTGTCATCTCGAGAGTGGAACTTTTTTTCATCGCTGAAAAAAGTCATCATCTTCTGAGGAATGGGAGGTCTCATTTTTATGCACTTCCATTTGCTGTTTCAGGTGGCTTTTAATATAGTCAAGACCTATGGAATATAAAACCAATAAGGATTTTTTTTAATGCCAAGATGGTTAGGTAAAATCATTTTGCCCACTCCTGCATGAAAAACAATTGCTCACTATGTTTTTTTTTTTTTATGCCAAAATGTCTTTCGTTATCTTCAGCAGTAAAGCATAAAGCAAACTGTTCAAATCTTACCAAGTTTCAGGACACATTCATCACTTGTCCAGCACGTCTTAAATTTGGGGAGTAGAATCGCAGCAGCGATTAGCTCTGGATCATCAAGCATCTGTCCAAAACGTTTTTCGATTCCTGCTAGAAGAGCATCAACCAAAGGCGCACAGAACCTGGAGGAAATGCGAATTTGCTGAAGCTTTGTCTTTAGAAGTATTACTGTAGGTACCAACCACCCTGTTTGCACATTGGTCTCTCCCTAAAGAACACTGAGTGCTTTTGCAAATGGGCTCATTCTCTTTGCATATTCTTCCAGAAATGCAAGCTCAGCAGGAGTGACTCTGTCAAAAAAAAAGAGAAAAAAAAAAACTGTCATGCTTTGTTGCAAGTTAAAACAAATATCAAATTTTGTTTTGTAATGTAAATGAGTAGTACTATATCATTTATACTGTGTGTGAGTAAGAAATTAAAGTTTACTTCATATAATAAAAAACAAATTCATACACAGTAGAAATATTGTTTTATAGTATTATTTTACATTATTCCTTATTTTAGAAATGTATTTATTGTAAGTCTGTTTAAATCCTTTCCATAACTGTCAAAGATCCATTCATAAATAATGTATCATACTACAACCGATACAAGGCTAAGTTCTGAAAATTACGTGGTACTTACATGGGAATTTTTTATGCACTGCAGACAGCTGTAATGGCTCTTTCTCCTTGTTCCCTCACAATTCTCACAATCCTCTCCACAGCTAGGAAAAGGGAATTCCACCTAGTGTCATTTGGCCTCAAGAGCTGGAGTTTGCAGTTTTTGATTATCTCAGCAGCTGTGGTGGATCTTGCACTTTTGTGCCACAGACTTGAGCACTTTGCAAATGCTGAGCGGGAAAACCGCTTGTAAGCTGAATTGAAATTGGCTTCCAAGACATCAACTGTAGACACCAGATTCAGGAAGTGGCAGGCACAGCGATGGTGTTTAGGCAATAGATATTCCAGGCCATCATCTTGGTCCAACATTGTTCCAGCTTCAACAAACTCAACGCCCTCATTGTTTTCCTCCCCTTCATAGTCATCATCATCATCACCACTCTCTCTTTTTCCCAATTGACTTTGCCTGGCCCCTTCCACAGTTTCTGGATTATTATTTTCTTCAAGCTCACCATAGATTCTAAATGCTTTTAGAAAATTGGAGCCGTTGTCAGTTGTTGTGCGAACAATCTTGTCACGGATGTTAAACTCGGTGTGAATTTCATACATGGCACCTGCAAGTGCAGAAAAAGAATGTGTGCCTTTTAGTTGTTTACATGCTAGGGCAGCATAACATCTCTGTAGAGTTTTATCCAGTGTGCCATGACACCTATGAAGCTCTGTCGTAGTGCTGTCCAGCAGTCAGTGGTGGTTGCAGTGTACTCAGTTTTACTCATGGCTGCTTTCAGGTTGTTCTTCATTTCCTGTGTTGCCTTTTGAACTTTGTTTTTTACAGTACCTCGAGACATTACTACAACACTTGGTTGTAAGAGATGCACAAGGGATTTAAAACCCTCCTGTTCAACAACACTTAGTGGATGTAGACCCTGAATGACAAAGTTTACAATAGCTTCATCTACGCTGTGCTGTGAGACCCACTTGGTTTCCCACAACTTCATTTGCTTTGATGAGGGGGCCCTTATCTGACGATCTTATTTTTAGAGCAGTTGAAGTGAGCTGGGTATATCTCTCCAAGTGATTGGTGTGCTTTCTCTAGAAGTGACAAGTAGATTTAAGAAACAGAGAGACAGACACATAAGACATAGAAAAATAATTCAACTAACAGAATTACAGTTTCTTAAAAGTAAACGTTATGCACCCGGGGGTGATATAATGATGGTGAATTAAGTTAATTAATATTCCAATAAAAATAACAGCTAGCTAACATTACAAATGTATAGTTAGTGAAGTTAACTAACATTCACTAATCAAGCAAACACATGCCCGAAATGTGCACTCATATAAATTTATGCTAACATTACAGACATAGCAAACACTATTATTACTCAAAACATTAAAATGGCTAATGACAAGAAAGATATGTTAGATACCTGTATGTGCTTTCTCAAATTTGACGGCGAATTCTTGAAAGCCAGCACTTCGTGTTTTTTGGGTGGACACAATTTGCAACGCATTCGCCAGGAATCCTTTTTGACGCCGATTATTTCAAACATCTCCCTCATATATGGCGATGGGTGTTCAGGAATGTTCTTGTTGTTAGTTATTTTAACATTGGTGACTCCCTCTATATTAACATTAGCCATTCCTTTTGTAGACGTGCTGCTCATTGTTAGCTCCGCTATCCTTAGACTATGTCTGATAGCCAGGAAATAATACACCAGTGATATGGTGAAAAAGCCAGGCGATGATAGGATGATAGGCTGGAAACAACGCTCAATAAGAAGAAATAATACTAAAAGTAACGAGGCTGGTTTGAAAATGTAAGAAGTAAAAAGTACAGATATTTGTGTAAAAATGGTCAAAGTAAAAAGTTGTCTGAAAAATAAATAGTGGAGTAAAGTACTGATACCAGAAAAATCTACTTAAGTACAGTAACGAAGTATTTGTACTCCGTTACTTCCCACCTCTGGTCAAAGTACAGCCACTTACAGGTCTCTCCAGAGATATTCAATAGGGTTCAAGTCAGAACTATATTCTAGAACCTCTAGAACATTCACAGAGTTGTCCCTAAGCAACACCTGTGCTGTCTTGGCTGTGTGCTAAGGGTTGTTGTCATATAGCAAGGTGAATCTTCAACCCTAGACTGAGGTCCTGAGAGCTGTAGAACAGGTTTTTATTGAGGAAATCCATGTACTTTGCTCCATTCAGCTTTCCTTCAACGTTTAGGATGGAGGCCAAACAGATAAATCTTGGTTTCATCAGACCAGAGAATCTCGTTCCACCCAGTCTGAAAATCCTTCAGGTGCCTGCTGTCAAACTGCAAGCGGGCTTCCATGGGTATTGCACTGAGAAGAGGCTTCTGTCTAGCCACTCTGCCATAAAGCCAAGATCGGTGCAGGGTTCCAGTTACACAGGATCTACAGAGCTCAGTCATAGTGACCACCAGGTTCTTTTTCAACTCTGTTGTCCCTTCTCCCCTGATTGCTCAGTTTGGCAGGGCGATCAGATCATAAAAGAGTCCTGGTTGTGCCACACTTGTTCCATTTAAGAATTATAGAGGCCATTGTGCTCTTGGGAATATTTAGTGCAACATCAATATTTTTGTAGCCTTTGCCAGATTTGTGTCTTGCAATAATCCTGTCTCTGAGCTCTTTAGGCAGTTTCTTTGACCTCATAGCTTGGTTTTTGTTCTGGTATACATTGTCAGCTGGGAGGCTTCCTATAGAGCGGTGTGCGTTTTTCCAAATCATTTCCAATTAATAAACTTTTCCACAGGTCAAGGTGTAGAAACATCTCAGCAATGATAAAGAGAAATGGGAGGCACCTAAATTTCACGTGTTGTCGCAAAGGGTCTGAACAGGGATGTGCACAGACATTTTGAGGGACAGGGGCTCAAGTGGAAAAAAGGGCACTTCTCATATTTATTAAAAACCTTTTTTAAATGTTTAACATATTAACACAACTCTGACTTACTTACCAATTTATTTTAATTCCCTCGAAATCACCCAATTGTTAAATTTTTCAACAGATGTCTTCAAAATAATCAGTTTACATGTGGTGATATGCTTTATTTATTTTGTTTATCCTAATCATCTGCCTTGTGTCAAATGTATGCAAATTAGCATATTTTAATTACTTAACACCTGATTTGCTTATCAGTGTGGCGATTCTGATGACACTATAAATTGAACAGTATTCAGCTGTCGTTTCTCCATTAAGTAAGCCTCTATACCCCTGATATATTGCCTTAGCTATACTTTGGGTAACTTATTACGTGGTAGCTCATGAATTATGGATGTTACAAGAAAAAATTAACTATATTTGCCTTTTATTTGGATAATTAGTTGTAAATTTGAGGCACAGGTAGCTTAATATTTTGTTCATTACCACTCACCTCCACACCAAGACAAACACAACTGGAATGGGAGGAAGGGTTTCACAGACTGGAGAAAGCAGAGATGGGAAGTAATGAAGTACAAATACTTCATTACTGTACTTAAGTAGATTTTTCTTGTATCAGTACTTTTCTTTACTGTTTATTTTTCGGACAACTTTTTACATTCACTCATTAAATATTTTACATAAATATCTGTCATTTCTACTTCTTACATTTTCAAACCAGGCTCGTTACTTTAGTTTGAATCTATTTGGTAACATGATTATTTGTTTTTTCTTTTAATTGCACAACGTTTTCAGCCTATCAATATATTTCTTGTCATTGCGCAGCTTTTCAACCTTTCACTGGTATTAATGTATAATTTCCTGTCTCTCACACACCACAGATGTAGGCTAATTTACGAAGCTAACAATGAGCATGGCAGAAGGCCCAAGAATTCTGGGTTAACGTGGATGAGATAGAGGGAGTCAGCGATGTAGACATGACTGAGAACATGACATCATCATCTTTTCTCTGCTTGTGTTCTATATGGTGGTTGTTTAACCTGGATACATTCAGTAGGTAACAATTTTTAATTCTTTTGTATTAATATATTAATATAATGTGAGGTTCGGTTACCAGCGTGACACTGCAGTAATACTTTTTTACTTAAGTACATGTCAGAGCCCAAACTTATTTACTTTATTTTGAGTGAAAAAGTATATTCAGTACTTCAACTTTTACCAGAGTATTTTAAAACACGAGTATCTGTACTTCTACTTGGGTGAAGGCTGTGTGCACTTTTGCCATCTCTTGGAAGAAGTCATTGGGACTCAACAGAATTTCAACATTTCCTGACCTGACCTAGTATTTGGATTTTTTTATTTGTTTGGAAAGTTGTGCAAACAGAAACATACACACGCACACATTTATACGTATATTTATTTATTTATACATTTATTTTTAATCCCCAGAAAAAAGGCAAAAGGTATGCTGGTTATTGCCTGCTCTATCATTTATTCTGTGGCAGATGAATGTTCTGCTGAAATACCAGAAGAATAGAGCAGCCATAAGGCTCTGGGGGACATGATCTTTCATCCTCTGAAAGCAGAACCTATGCCTCTACAACACAATACAGATCATGATAAAATGTTGTGTATCGTTCCCCAACCTACAGTTTGTAATACAATGTTGTGTACTAGTAATATTAAAAATGAAATGTTTGTAATGTACAATATATAGCCAAAATGTTTGAGGATACCTGAGCTTAAGATTGCTATGCCATTCGTCGTTCATTCTTTTATCAAGTGATGAGGCGTTATGAAAAGGTTTCGAGACCAGCTTTGTAAGACTTTAACAGATGGTAGCACAAGGCTGCACGCACAGTCACTTACCTTCATAAATCACTGTGCCAAAAGACATTATCCTGGACACCAGGAGCTGTGTAACTGGTGCTATTCTGACCATGTGCATCACCACGTCTGCAATTTCATCATGGACAGCAAGTTAGAAGAAAGAGCAAACGCGAAATTTCTTGTGAAACTTGATAAATCTGCCATAGAGACCTTCAATGAGCTCAACCCAAGAAAATGTCAAAACAATCTGGCAACTTGTGCATGATGATCGTCAGAGAACAATCCACAAAATTGCTGCGATTTTCGGTGTTTCAAACGAAACAGTCCAGGCGATCCTCACGTGTGATTTTAACATGCACCGTGTTGCTGCCAAGTTCGTCCCTAGGCTGCTGACCCAGGAGCAGATAGAACACCGCATTGAACTCTGCCAAGAAGTCCGTCAGCGTGCCGTGGATGATGCGGATGCCGTGGTTGGGTCGATCATGTTGAGGATCATTACCAGTGATAAAACTTGGATGTACGTTCATTCATACAATTGAGCAACTATGGGCTTAAGGACCGTGCTCAGGGGCCCAGGAGTGGCAGCTTGGTGTTGTTGGGATTTGAACCTCAATCGAGAATTCATCCCCAGAGGCCAGACCGTCAATAGCGAGTTCTACTGGCAGGTTTTAAAGTGTCTCAGGGAGGACATTTGGTGAAAGCGACCAGATTTGTGTCGCGCTAGTCACAGAACCTTTTGATACCACCTCGTATATACGCTAAGCAGTGCATTAAACAGGAAACAGAATTGAGTAGTTCATCTCATGAGTCCTCTGGTCCGAGTTGTACGTCTTTCTGTGACGTGACTCACATATACGGCGTATGAGATATGAGAGGCGAGCTACTCATTCTGGTAATCCGAATTTGTCCTTAGCTGCATTGTCATATTTACAATATTGGAACTATACTTAAAGTTCTTGTATTTGGACATGTTGGGGGATCTGCTTATTGAAAACGTAACATTTTTGATCAAATGAACTAAATAAAATAAAAAAGAATCGTTCATTTTGATAAACGAGATTCAAAGAACCGTGTCAAGATTCGATCTTCTCATCACTACTTAACACCAAGGGCAGGGTTAACTAAGGGGCGTGGCTTATTACTGCGTCCAACCGACCAATCAAACGGTCCGTTACGCGCACGGACGCATGTGGGCGGGACTTAAGTAAAAGGTAGATTGGGTGAGTGAACAGGGTTCATCCAGCGGTGAACTGGAGCGAGGCTTCACCCCACAGCTGACGTAGTTCCACGCTCCAATGGATCTGACTTGCCGGGAAAACGCGCATTTCTCCCAGTATGATAAGGAGGCGGTAGGCCCTGTCCTCGCTGCCTGCGACCCGGTTCTGCTCAGAGACCACCGGGTGTGGAGAAACCTGGAGGTCTTAGAGCAAAGCTGCACCATTTCAGGCTCGTATTTCGGCACCGTGCAGAAAGAAGTGCAGCCGCGAATGAGAAAAATCCTGACCATGTGGATGCTAAAGGTACGGTTCATTATATTCAGATCAATATTATTTTGTGTAATAATAAATGGTCCAAAAAAAGTTGGTACACTGCGTAATATGAAAATTTAAACCGAATGCAATGATGTGCAAACTAACAAGTATATAAATAAGTCAATATATGCACATCAAACAAATATTAAATCTCTCGGCACTGTAAATATGCAGAAGCTGTTTGCAGAGCTCATAAATCCAGATTTGATTCACAGTAAAACAGATCAAGTGAGAAAATAAAATCAACACATCTAAGAAAAAATAAAGTTGGTACAGGGGCATCAAAAAGCTGGAAAAGAAATTTATTCTGGACAGAACCAGTTGGAGGATCATTTTGCTGCAGGTCAGTCGTAAGACTCTCTCAGGCAGAGGCTCTCAGAAGCTGGGAGGAGGAAGAATTTTCAGAATAATGTTCCTCAATATAAAATTGAGAAGACTTTGAAAATCTGATCATCTACAGTCCATAATATCATCACACGATTCAGAGAATGTGAAGAGATCTTTGTAAGGACAAGGGTGAAAATCAATACTGGATGCTCATGATCTTTGGGCCCTCTGGAAGCACTGCATCAAAATCAGGCATGATTCTGTAACGGAAATCGCTGCACGGGTTCAGAAACACCTCCTATTGTCTGTAAGCACAGTTTTGGTGTCATCCACAAATTCTGGCTAAAACTCTACCTTGCAGAGCTGCAGGGTTAAGCATGGTGAGAAGATGTGTGATCAGGATCAGCATTTATAATGAATATGTTGAATTGCTTACTTGGTGTATATAGGTGGGACGTAGCTGAATCACGTTATGGCGTCTAGATTGCAACTACGTAAATATGACCCCACTCTCTCGACTCTCCATGAGGATTTGCCTGCTCTACCTGATGACCTTAAAAAGCTCTGTTCAATGCTCCTCTCAAACATGTGGTCCACTCTCTTTTAAAAACAGAGCTAGTGGACACCTTGTCAGCTGTGAACTGACTCTAGAGCAAGTAAAGCCATATGAAGCTTGTGATGAGCGCCTTCGCGAAGTGGAAGTTGGCCTAAATGATTCTGATTACCTTAAGAACTGCTCAAGGAGGTCCAATATGAGCATGCAGGGCATTCCTGAAAAACTTAAGGGATTGGACCCAGTTAAATTTATGACAAACATTTTCATGTGGAAGTACTGGGAAAGGACTTTTCTTTTTCAATTTACAAGACCACTCGTTCTTTCACAAGGCAACCAAGTCAGTCCTTAACCAACTGATCAGGATCAGATAGTCACAAGTTTAAGTCCCAGCAGCACCAATTTGCCACTGCTGGGCCCTTGAGAAAGGCCCTTAACCATCAACTGCTCAGTTGTAAGTCGCTCTGGATAAGGGCATCTGCCAAATGCCATTAAATGTAAAGTTTAGCAGGTCAAGTCAAGAGAGCCGGGCAAAAAAAAAAAGCAGCGTTTTAGGATGTGAGACGCCAAAAGAGTTAAATTCAGCGTCTTATATCCAGCAAAGTTGCGGATTACAAAAAGGAAAGTGCACATCTTCGATACACCAGAGGAAGCCAGTGATTTTAACCTCTCATTGGGGTGAAGATTAACGTGCAATACAGTTCGGGTCGGATTTAACGTCAGCTGCTTGCTTGAAAATGTGCAAAGTTGGGGACTAATTAGACATATCACCTGTATACTTTTCTTCTTCATTCCATGTTTATTATGTTTATATATTAATAATTTGACGACATTTTGTAAACTTCTTCTAGAAGGGAGCTCCAACTAGACTGTATACAACATTAATCTTAGTTTCATACACATTGGAAGTTTATTGTAATGCGACATCTGAGATCATCGTCAATTGGGGAATTAGATCTTGGACTTACTGTATATATTACGCTAAAATATTGTTATTTTGTTGTTGGGTTTTCTCATGTTTGGTTGTTGACTGGTAGGGAGGGTTTGCAGCTTACAGTTGTTAGTATTTTACATTGTGCTGTTTGTTGTTCTCCTTTACAGATCATGTTCACAAATTGATTTATATTAAGATATACATTTTTGATTACAGTATTCCATGCTTTATATATTTGTTGATAAAGGTGACAATGATGAAGACCATCGTGTGAGGTTGTTGTTGTCATGGATGGTTAAAGGACTAAATGTAAACTGTACTGGCTTCATAGATTTGATTCACCAAATTGGTGTTCAGTTGAATCACAATTGTCTCCCTTCTCATCTCTCTCAGCTCCAGTATATTCTTCTTAACCAGTTTAAATCTTTAACCAGTTTCGCCATCATTATAAGTTTACATCAGCATCAATCCTGGGCCCTATCTCCAAAAATCATTCATTCCTCCACCCCACATTAGACTCGACATTTAGACAGTGGGCAACCAATGGTCTGTAATGTGTCAAAGACTATTGTACCGATGGTTTATTTAATAGTTTAGAAATTCTTTGCAGAACCGATGATCTCCCATGCAAACCCCTTTTATAGATACATTTTTATAGATTTTCCATTTTGTCAAGGACAGTTATCCCACTTTTCCTCATCTTCTGTTTTCCTCAACACCTGTTTCAGTTATGGACAGCCTTACACTTAATTTTAGTGCTAAAGGTCTCAACTATATATTGTATTCTCAGCTTTTGACTTTGGAAAGACCTAGCATGGATAAAATCAAATCTAGATGGGAAGGTGAACTGGGTGTATGGCTGTCTGAGGCCTATTGGAAAGAGGCACTTAAAAGGTTCCTCTCTTCATCACCCTATGGTAGATTAGGGTGGGGGTCGGCAACGAGCAACTCTAGAGCCACGTTTGGATCTTTAGCCCCCTGCTAAAGAAGTGTACAACTCTTATCTTGGCGTTGGAGGTAACCATACGTTACTCTCTACTTCTTGCACTTTGACCCACAAGTAGCTAATATTGAGGTCCAGACCGCTGCCCTCGTAAGCTAACTGCTACTGCAACCCCACTCTCCCATCACCAGGCAGCGCTCCTATGTCTTGCCAGAGACAAAAGGTATAAATTGTCAGAATACAAATACAAAGGAAATTAGTGGTGCAACTACCTTACATCTGCATAAAACAACAAAATTGTATTACAGGTAGCCCCCGACTTACGAAATAGTTAGGGACCGGAAAAGTCGATTATTCGTAAGTCGAGAAGAGTGAGACTTGAGTGTCTCGGTCCCACAATGCATGCCTGCCTTCTTCTTCTTCCTCTGTTTGCGGCGTTGTCAAATCTGAATAGCGTGCCCAGAGTTTTTTAAAATCACCCAGCTCACCTAGCACATATGTTTTGGTCCTGCCTCTTTTTGGATCAATACTGGCCTTTGTTTCTCTGAACTATTGCTAATGTTCTTGGGGTCGTGTTCAGACCAAGCCTTTTAATAGTTATTTTTGGAACATGAGGTGTCACTTTAACTACAAGACAGAGAAGCATTATTGCTTTCACATCATTTTTTGGCCCACAGGGAAATTTTAAAGCTGGAAATCCTCAACCCCTGCATTAGTAACAGCCTGGCTGGAAACAATCAGATTTACACTGACTGGATAAAATGTTAGTTAACATGGAAACCATTTTTGTCATATTTTGGGAATCCAAGGGTTTTTTCTTTCTCTTTCTCTTTCTCTCTCTGCTTTTCTTTTCCTCTCAGTTCAGCGGCTCTTCTGATCGTTTTAAAAATCCATGATGTAATCTGTCTTGCAGTTTGGCTGTTTTGTTGTTTCTTTTTCCTGTGAGATGTGCACATCATTGCATTCTGGTTTTTGAGGCATGTTTCAGCCTTCAGACAAAAAAATACCATATTTTTTCTTTATAATGGTTCATTTTCTCAGTTTATGAATTTGGCCAGTTGGTTTTTATGTTTTATTGTGAATAAAATATGGGGCCATGAGATTTGCACATCATTGCATTCTGTTTTGATTAAGATTTTACACGGCATGCCAACTCTTTTGGAATTGGAGTTGTAGTTTCAGCCACAAAAACAACAATCACAGATGAAAACTTTAACCATGTTATAAATTTGGGAACTAAAATGGGTCAGAATTTAAATCATTTTAACTTTAAGGTCACATGAAGGAGACAAGAGCTAATTAATTTACTCACCATCACCATCACATTTACTCACAACAGCAACATTAATATTTTTAGCAGTACATGAATGAAATGACACAGTGAAAAGGTCATATAGTATGACTTTCCTGTTTTGGGTTTTCCAGGTGTGTGAGGATCAGAGGTGTGAGCATGAGGTGTTTTTGCTGGCAGCTCAGTTTGTGGACAGGTACATGGCTCAGTATCCCATGGACATATCCAATCTGCAGCTGCTCGGTGCCGTCTGCATTTTCCTCGCCTCCAAAATCAGAGACACGTCTCCTCTAAGTGCCACGAAGCTCTGCCTCTACTCCGACAACACCTTCTCCATCATGGAGCTCCTGGTAAATTTCGCCATCACAGTGTCTTTGGGTTATAAAGAGCAGGTCTTTTCCGATTAAAAATTCTGTTTTGAAATTATTGAAAATTAATTTTATATTATTAAATACAATATTATAAAATGATAATAATGGCTTCTGAGGGGAAAAAATCATTTAGATGTATATTGCTATGACATACTAGTCTTGCATTTTGTGTGTGTGTGTGTGTGTGTGTGTGTGTGTGTGTGTGTGTGTGTG
>JAAIIK010000025.1:7092416-7108832 GCA_014706435.1 Silurus glanis
ATATATATATATATATATATATATATATATATATATATATATATATAAAATAAATATAAATATAAATGAATGAATGTATTTATTTAAATTTAGAGGTCAACCATGGATTTTACCGATAGCTGGGTTGAATTGTACCCGATTAATCAACTGATAGATTTCGAAATAAATACATTTACAACATAAAAATCTATGTAAAATAATACTGAACTTTATTACAAAAAAAGTACTGAATCATTCAAATGTCCTAAAAAAAAAGCATATTAAATATATGAATACATTTTGAGGAATCAATACATGCATTCAACCTGAACCAAAAAGCAATACTCCAAATAAAAAGTTACATTCAAAATGAATAAAAGACACTTGAAATGAGCATCACGTAGTGTCAGTGATTCGCCTGTAGTGGCCGCTCTTGCACTGTATAACGCAACTTGAAAAAATAATTGTATTGATGTTTGACTATAGTTCTAGCAATCGCCTATCAGTGCCGATTAATCTGCAAAACCGATGAATCTGTCAACCTCTAATCTAAAATACTGATCATACTAATGTAAGCCTGTAATCTTTTTACCTTGGAGAGGAGGTAAGTGAAAAGTTTGAGGAAAGAAGGGCTACATTTATTCAACTGGCTCAAAGCTTAATGTGTAATGTATTAGAGTAGGGTAGTATAAAAAGCTTTGCATGCATGGCACTGATCACTAACATCATTTCATAATAGGCGGAAAAGGAAACAAAAGTGCAAGATGATGTAAACTGTTCTCAAGTCATCGACTTTGAAGATATGGATGAAGAACCCAATGCTGGGATGGATCTGGTTGTTAGTAAAGAACAGATAAATTTGGTAAAGTTTGAAGAATTTGGGCGAGGAAAGTCTTGATTAATATATGGGTTTAAACTGAAAACTTATTCATTGCTTTATGACTTCTTTTACCAACAGGCTCAAGACAAAGAGCAGGACCCCTGTTTTGCAGACGTGTTCGCAAAATCTGACTGTAAGTAACTTGGCATACTTGGATCATTCCCAAGGAAGATCAGACATTTTTAATGTGGTGATGTAACTTCTATCTGGCTTCATTTTGTAGGTGAGAATCAAGACTCAGATTTAGACCTTAACGCTCCTCCGGAAATGGTAGTTGTTTTTTTTTTTTTTTTTTTTTTTTTTAATAAAAGTCCAAATTTGTGCTTCTAATCATGCAGTGTTCTTTTTCTGCAGAATCAGATGTTTGTTGCAGATGTTTCACTTGAGCAGAACGGTAAGAAAAATGCTGCATGTAAATGTATTTAAGTAAAGGTTGTGACTTTCAGCTGTCTCTCCTGGGGCCCCTGAGCACAGCTCTTAACCCCATAACTGTTCAGTTGTATGAATGGGGTAAATAAGTCGCTGTGGATAAGGACATCTGCCAAATGGCATATTTGTAAATGTAAATGGCAAACAGCAAAGAACTGGTGGAAACCAGTGAGACGCCGGCACACACAAGAGAGGAGTTGTGGTATTGTATGGGGAAGTCAGGTGTGTCAGAGAAGTATGTGAGGGTGGTGCAGGACATGTATAAGGGCAGTGTGACAGCAGTGAAGTGTGCAGTAGGAACGACTGGTTTAAGGTGGCGGTTGGAATGCATCAAGGATCGTCTCTGAGCCCTTTCCTGTTTGCAGTGGTGATGGACAGATTGACGGACGAGGTCAGACAGGAGTCTTCCTGGACTATGATGTTTGAGGATGATATGGTGATTTGTGGTGAGAGTAGTGAGCAGGTTGAGAAGAGCCTGGAGAGGTGGAGATATGCGCTGGAGAGAAGGGGAATGAAAGTCAGTAGGAGTAAGACAGAGTACATGTGTGTGAATGGGAGGGAGGGCAGTGGAGTGGTGCGGTTGCAGGGAGAAGAGGTGGAGAAGGTGGTGGAGTTTCAGGTACCTGGGTTCAACAGTGCAAAGTAGACATGGTTGCCAAAAAAAAGAAAATAGGAACAACCATATTGCAGAATCACAATTTCTGACTTCGAACCCTTAATCAGCCTCTGTATATCTAACGTGGCATGCAAAATGAGAAGAATGCCACTAATGTAGACCTTGTATTTAAAAATAAATACATTTCCTGCTCAAGGTTGATTAAAGCAGTGATCCCCAACCCCCGGTCCGAGCACCGGCACCGGCCCGTGGGTCAACTGGTACCAGGCCACACAGAAAGAATACATCATCATCTTTCGGCTTCTCCCATTAGGGGTCGCCACAGCAGATCATCCATCTAAATACCCCCCTGTCCTCTACATCTGCCTCTTTCAAACCAACTACCTGCATGTCTTCCCTCACCACATCCATAAACCTCCTCCTTGGTCTTCCTCTTTTCCTCCTTCCTGGTGGCTCCATCCTCGGCATTCTCCTACTGATATACCCCATGTCCCTCCTCTGCACATGTCCAAACCATCTCAATCTCGCCTCCCTCACCTTGTCTCTTAAACGCCCTACATGCGCTGTCCCTCTAATAAACTCATTTCTAATCTTGTCCATCCTCGTCACTCCCAACGAAAACCTTAACATCTTCAGCTCTGCTACCTCCAGCTCCGCCTCCTGCCTTTTACTCAATGCCACTGTCTCTAATCCATACAACATCGCAGGTCTCACCACAGTCCTATAAACACAAAGAATACATAACTTACATTATTTCCGTTTTATTTATCTGATTCTGAACGATGTTTTATTTTGAAAAGTTATCGGATTCTCTCCACCACATCTGTTTTTATGCTGGTCGTTTCATTTTATTTTGTTGTATTTATTCGCCACACCTTAAAGGCCGGACATTAAACCGGTCCATGGCGCAAAAAAGTTTGGGGACAGCTGGATTAAGGAACATTCTGACCAAGTAATCCTCACAAAAGTAATTGAAAGGATTTTGTATTATCCAAATGGTTTTAGCAACAACTTTGAGAATTGACATTTTCAACACCATGACCTGATGTGAATTGCAAAGTTCATACCCATGCCTCTAACTGGTCAAATGTTACAATGAAATTTTACAAATCCTTTTATCTAACTTTTTTTTTTGCTACTAAAACACTGGAAAATACAAAAAAAAAAGGTTATGAGGGCTGTATTTCTGAGTGTCTCGCCACAATGCATTTACATATAACAAAACCTGATGAGTATTTGCAGAGCCTTCCTCGAATGTATAAAAGATTTATGAACGTGCCTCTTTAGGGTCAGAATGCTGAAAAAAATTGTAAACAACATTTTTTTTTTTTTTTTTTTTTTTTGAGCATTTGATCGCATTAAATTAAGTTATTTTTCTGGAGTATGATGAAGTGAATGCAGACTAGAATTTGGTCAAAATTTGTTCAATCAACAACAAATTCTTTAGTTATCTATATGTATCTTTTTTTAGTTTTAAAATGGTTTCATTTCCATTTTGATGGACGGACGGACAAATGGATGGATGGATTAAATGATTGATGGATGGGTTGATTGAATGATGTACTGATTCATTAATTGGTTGTTTTTTAAATCTGCAGAACCTGCCTTGGAGACTTCTTCAAAACTAGAGCTAGCACAGAATGTATGCAGGGCACTGGTCCAGGTAAAGTATTGTGTTTTTGGTTGGATTAAAGGATGAATTTAGCTGTTTTTACAGTCGTGTCGTGTGTCCTGTCAGATACAAGGTGAAGAGACGAGTCCTCCAGCAGAGGAACAGAAAGGTCTGTTTTTCCCCTTTGAATAAATATATATAAAATATAATAATTTCTATCTAGAATTCAGGATCTGAAATTGAATGTACTAATTTAATCATACACACAGTACATCATGTGACTGAGACGTATGAGCTGATGGAGGTCATACCCGCGATACCACTAGAGAAGGTAAAGTGTTTATATTTTTTTCAAAACATGATTTTTCAGGTCACTATTCACTATTTTGAAAGTATGGATTTTCATATTCATAAGCATAATTTTAGTAAAAAAAAAAGTGTTAAATTGAAACAAATTTTTCACTTTTTGACACTTTTTAAAAATTAAATTACATAAAAAAAAAAGTTTTTTTATGAAATCATATTTTTGTCAACACAGTTTGTCTTGTCACCTTTTTCTTTCACATTTAGCACTTTTGAAACCTTTATTCATAAACGTATGTCCTTACCCATGTCATGTACATAATTTCTGTATTCAAAAACTAAACCCCCGCTTAGATTTTGTAGCCAAAAGTATTGGTACACCTACGACTCGCACTTTTTAAATTTTAGGTTTTTTTTTTGTTTTTTTTTTTAATTTAATATATGTATTTGACTATAAAAAGTAAAACTAATGTTGTCTGAGAACATCAAACATTTTTAATGACCGTTTTCTATAGTTAGACACACAGTGAGAGAATTCTTACTTCTCACACACTCTGACCAGAACCACGTGGTTTCACTTGTGCTCCAGCCGCAGCTTGTCATTTAACGCTCTCCGTTTTCACGTCAACGCAGTGAGGAACTAGATGCTTCTTTCAAATGTAGTGGAGTAAAAAATAACATATTGCACATTCAAATGGAGAGATGTCTTTAAGATTACCGTAACCTCAGTGGTGATGGTAATGAAGTAAATGTACTGTATCTCTATTTAACTCAAGTACACCACTGTTTGTCCAACACACTGCTTAACCCGTAACCCATTAACCGGTGAGCACCACCTCGTTCCACTGCCGCGCAAAAACACACCCACAAATGTTCAAATCATATCTGAATGTGCGTTTACAACGAAATACTCAGATCAGGACATTTTTCATTCTGCTTGCTTTGTTACTTTATTGCAGCCTCAGGATGAACAGTGCGGCTCCTCTTTAGGTGACTTGGTGCCAGAATTCGAAAGTAAGTATTTGGTCGTTGCCCGAGGAAGATTATATCACATGCTTGTCGACGTGACTCCATTCTGTTTCAATGAACAGAAGCTCTGCAAGAAGATGGGATTCAAGGTCCAGATCTGGATTTTGATGCTCCTCAGGAAAAGGTGAGCTTTGGGGGAAAAAAATCCTTTTATTTTATACATGGATTGAAACATTAACCGCTAATTTTGGATTGTGCTGTTTTTCTGCAGGGTGAAATGTTCGTCGTGGATGTTCCAGTTGAGCAAAGCGGTAAGATGAACACTTCAGTGACTTGGTTCATATAATACAACACATGACATTTAATTCATTCACTTATTGTTAATTATATTCAGGTCCTGTTTTGGGATTATCTTTTGTTCAATTTAATTTTCATGCCAGTATTTAATAATCAACATCTGTACCAGTGCTCAGATCCACAAAAGCATGCTCAGCTGCATGCTCAAACAGTCAGGTCCATAAATACCTGGACATTGTCAACAAATGCTAAAGGTTTAAAACCCAGTCGAGCATCTCGTATTACAAATCCATTGTGGTGGTGTACAGAGGCAAAATGGCAAAAATGGCCAAAATTCCTTCACAACAATGTGACGGACAGAAAGTAAAACAGAACACCATCACCTCAAATCATTGTTGCTAATGGTGGTTCGACATTCTATAAAATCCCAAAATGTACATCGTTTTTCACACATGGCTTCTTCGTTACGATTAGATTTTTGTCAAATAAATCAAGACACAGTTGTATTCACCTCAATCTAAGAGCCGATAAGGACCAGGTGATTTTTTTTATGTTCCGATTTCTTTTTCACGTGACTGAAAATGTTGCGTGAAACGACTTTTGTGTGGTGATCATTAATGATTTTCCTGCAGAACCAGCCATGGAAAATAATCCAGCAGTCGATTTGGCGCAAGATTTAAAAATGCAGGTGAAATAATGCAACCGGGAACGAAAAATATAAACACCCTGTCTTTGATCTGAGATAAGGCTTAGATTTACTGTGAAGTTTCCCATTAGGTTCAGCCTGTGGATGAGCCCGAGGAGACGAGTCCTCCTGTAGACCAACAGAGAGGTTTGTTTAGTGCCGTGTAGTATTTAATCTGGGAAAGGATCTTAAAAGTTTTGTACTAATTTAATTTTGTACACTAGCAGTGGATCATGTGACTGAGACGTGTGAGCAGGGAGATGTGCTGATGGAGGTCATACCACTAGACAAGGTAGAGTTTTGTATTTGTTTGTATGTACCGCACACACACACACGGGTCCGAGACGTACAGCTGTAACATGTTAACAGGATCAGAGGGGCAGAACCTGAGGCTGGAACTGATCTGGACACCATCAGTGTAGCGCGCTCTTTTTCTTTTCTTTTTATTTCCCCACAGAGGCCATCTAGCAGGCGTACAGTAACGTCAGCATTTTCACGTCCTTTACATCAGAGCTCACAAACCTCTTCTTTTAGCAAACTGCACAAGCTCAAGTAGATTTTTATGGATTTAATAGCTGATTATTTTTATCCCACGGTGAGGAGAAGAATTACATTTGGTCACAGATACACTTACAAGGGCATTTATTTATAAGATGGACTTTTCAAGAAAAGCTGAACATCATGAGAAAATGCTATTTTTACTTTAGCATTTTCTTTCCCCTAGAATAAAGACGCTCATTCATGACGCATGAGGTTCCTGTCTGTTCTACTGCTTTCTTCATAATATTGGTGGTTTCTAAAGCCGTGGTGTCAATTTACTGGTATTAAGAGGTGGATTAGTTCAGGTAGGACACCACCGAAGGCATAATATGTGAAATGCACAGCTATCACTGGTGTAACATCACAGAAGAAGGTATTAAAATAAATCTAAACTGAGTATATACACTCAAGTCTTAGACTTGGTGTGGGTGATCTAATCGCAAAGGGAAAGCGGAAACACGGGTGTCCATACAAGGCATTGTGAAAAGGTCTTGGCTGAGATCTGATTTCATGCATCATGTCCGCTTGAAGGACGTGCGTTCACGCAGGTTTATTGCGTCACTCTTCCATCGCGTTTTGCTTACAGACAAAAATCCTGTACCGTGTCCCTGTACAGACCATTTCAGCCTTTCAATTCAGTGGTAAATGTAAATGTTGTTTACACGTCTAAATTCTATTCGGTAGTTTGTCGCAATTCATTTATTCTACTTTAAATCTGTTTGCTTTTATTTTATTTTTTAAATTCTTTTAATATTTATTTATTTATTGAATTAATTTTATCTAATTCTTATCCTTTTTTTTATTGGATTCTGTGCCACAGACCAAAGGGTTAAAAGCATTTTCTTGTCTGGCACACTGAGTTTAATATTGTGAAATCTAAAACCATTGATCAAAAAATTAGAAAACTAAACAAAATCTCAGCAAATTAAACGTATGTTCGGTTTCTGGCGTAAGAAAGGAGGTTGCCGAATCATAAATTACCAGTAGGTGGTGGTATAACATCTGTTAGAGCTTAATTGCATAGCAATCACTTTGAAAGGGTGGTGTTGGTAGTAGCAACAGTATTAGTGGAAGTAGTGATATTAGTGGAATGGGTAGTAATCGTGGTGGTGGTAAAAGTAGCAGTAGAAGAAGTGGTATTAGTAGAAGTGATTGGAGATAAAAGAAGTAGTAGTAAAAGTGATTAGGTATTAGCTAGGGCAATGAAGCAGTCTGGTAGGTGGATCTTGGTTGCTGTTCAGGATGAACTGAGATGAGTTTTGTATTCACATGACAAATATTAAGAGGTCATATACTGCAAGTTTTGATTCCTTTTAAAATATTTGACTGCATTTTCCTCTGCTTGCATCTGTACTTAAAGCAGACTGCTTATGGTCAGATCAACCAGGACTCACACGATAATGAAAAAAAGGTCTATTCTTTTTTTTTTTCTTTTTATTTCCCCACAGGCTCTGGATGTGGCTTTTGATGCTGACCCTGGTATGCTCTCTTGCTTTATGACCACAATCCAATACAAACTAGTTAATGGCAACACTTTTTGTGGAAGATGTTTTTGTTGTTGAAATCTGAATTTCTGGCTCACGATTTTACAGATAACTTTGTGAATGAGACGGAACAGAGGTCATGTGAAACATCAGACATGGTGAGGATTGTTTACTTTCACAAGTGTTAATGCATTTACAGTTCATGTTTGGGGATATGCTCATGGTATACTCACCTTCCAGTTTATTGAGAACACCTGTACAAGCAAGATTAGTTATTTAACCAGCCAATCACATGGCAGCAGCACAATGCAGACAATCATACAGATACAGGTGAAAAGCTTAATCCTGAAGCTCACATCAAACATCAGAATAAAAAAAAAAAAAGTCTGATCTCTGACTTTAAGTGTGACCTGGTCACAAAAAAAAAAAAAACTTCCAGAGATGAAATTCTACATCCTGAAACAGTTTGAGCTGACAGAAGATGTATAGTAACTCAAATAACTGCTCTTTCCAACTGTGATGAGAAGAAAAGCATCTCGGAGCACACACGTTTTAATCTTTGAGAGGGGAGAGATACAAGAGCAGAAGACCTCATCAAGATTCTCTTCTGTCAGACAAGAACAAAAGAATCTGAGTCTACAGTGGGTACAAACTCAAAAAAGAAATAAACTGGGCAGCTGAAGACTGAATAAAGCCACAGTGCTTATTTTTTTATTTTTTAAACTCAACTTCTGGAAATCCTAAGAGGCCATGCATTCTGATCTTGTTTTCTCGTGAGCTGAACATATCACAACTTAATTTTCTCATAATCTCGACATAGATGGTTTTCTCTCAACGTAAAAACGACGTTATTGTACGGCAAAAAAATCTCGTGTCTTGTGAATGACCGCCTCCTTCTCACGTCAGACACTTGTGTGTTGGTTGTCAGTCACAGACAGACACAGAGCTGTTTCAGCTTCAGAGAGTCCCCGATCAAAGCAAAAGCGAATGCATTCATCCGTAATGCTGTGTCTCGAACTTGCTCTTATGCCAAAATCACAGAAAGTACTGATCGTGAGGAAACGATGTCGAGATCACAAGAAAATTGTCATCATGAGAAAACAAGAAAGTAAAATATTCAAATCCACGGCCTCTCGGGACTTTCGGATCAACTAGAAGCTAAAAAACACAAACTACCACCAAGGAGTCTATTAGAGAGATCACACTGTTTTGTTTTTTACTGCTGTTTGACGTGAACATTAACTGAAGGTTTTTACCCATATGTCAGATTTATTTCACGGTGCTGTTCCTAATAAAGCGGATGTTAACTTTATTTCATTTTGTCCTTTGAATTATAGATTCAAGTCAACATGTCGGACACTGGGCTTCCTGCTGCTGATACAGAACTTTCTGGTGAGCTGTGACTTCTTAAGAATTACAGAGCCATCGAGTTCTAAAAGTACACAGATGAATGTCATGTGCTCTTCAGCCTCACAGAAACCTTCTGATGCAGAGGAGCAGAGTGTGTTAGCAGTCACACATCTGTCCCTCAGAGTCGAGGACATGGCTAACGATGACGTCGTCTTTGTGAAAGAGTGGCAGGTTACTCCACCCGAGGTGAACGAGTCCAGGGGTGCAGAGTAGCTACAGATCTCCAACACGAGGACCTCGTGGCATGTTGTATTCATCACTTGAAAGGTTCTTCATGGAAATTATTCTTTCAGTCTCCTGAAATCTTGTTTATTTTTCTCCATAACTGTTCTGTGTGCCTTGTTTTTAAGTTATAATCAGAGCAGTTTGTTTAGAAGCGACATTTACAGTTAAACAAACGGTTGTTTCATTTCATTGGTTTGCCTGTTTCACAAGGTTCTGACATTAAAACAATGCACACAAAAAAGTTCATGTTTTTTATTGCCTCTTCTTTTTCAAAGACATGAGTAAAATGATGGAAAAAAATTACACCTTATGTAAAATTGAATCCAAAAGATAAAAAAAATTGAACATAAACTAGCTTATATTAACTTATTATAGTCTTCTCACGTCAGTGTCTAATAATGTTTTGTTTCCTGTAGTGAATTAGTGGCTCAGGATCAGTTTAATTCCTATTTATTTTAAACAAACAGTTAGATGGAGGACTGAAGCAGAGTGATGTTGGTGCCTGGAATCAGGTGGTCATCTTTGCCGTCGATTAAATGATCCCACTGATTGAAGTCTCTCTCCAGAGCTGTGGAGCAAAACATCTGGTTATGATGACTGTAGTGATTCAACAAAATTGTACAAATATTTTCGGTTTCGGGCTGCATGCAGACTGGCGTGCTCTGCCCTCTACTCGTGCTCTGGTGCTCGCCAACGCATCCGCTGCCACATACATGTATAGTTTATACAGTAAGGTGTTGTAAATTGCTTTGTTTTACTAAATTGAGTAATAATTTAATAAATGACAGTATACTACCCCATACTGATCACCATTCTTAAAGACTCCTGGGTAGGCCAGGCCATGTCTCAACTTGTATTTAGGAAAGTTTTCATATAAGTCTTTCATCCTTCAAAGGTTTATTTTATTATTTAGAAAACTCACCTTTTTTAAAACTAATATATTTTTCCTATACACCCTTATGGTGTATGAGAACCAAAAAAAAGAAATGCAGAACACCGGAGATCTGTTTGTTCTATAAATTACTAGTTAGATTTTATTGTTGACTATTTGACATGATCCAGGATTGTTTGGCTTCTTGGAAGCTCTTCCCTCTAGCAACAGGGCCGTAATCTTAAACCTTCTCAGGAGCAGACTAAACAGGATTAGAGCAGGGCTATATATAGGGAGGTGATACAGGGAGTCTGTTGCTAGATTTCTAGTATCATATACACTGTATGGAAAAAGTATTGGGACACCCACATTTTTTCAGCCATATGTGCTTCTTCACCAAACTGTTACAAACGTGAAGGTACACAACTGTATGGGACGCCTTTGGGATGCGGTAGAATGAAATTTTCTCTTCATGTGTAGCCTCTGACCTCAACCCTATTGGGATGAGTTAAAAACACTGACTGCACCTCAGGCCGTCTCACCTCACCTACATCAGTACCTGAGTTTCTAAAGCCTTAAGGCTGAATGAACACACATCTCTACAAGAAAACTCCAGAATCAAGTGGAACATCATCTTAGAAGACTGGAGGTTATTATAATAGGAAATTGGAACCAAATCAAATGGGATGGGATGTTTAAAAAGCACACCAATCTTATTGTCAGGTGTCCATGCAGTGTAGATATCCTTTTCAAGCATCTCATGAATGCAAAATTATCGTAAAAAAATAAAAAAACAATCCAGCTATACTAATCCGTGTGCCTAAAAAACCTAATTAAACAGAACATAATTTCCATGATATGATGACCAGTAATGGGTCTCTGAGTAAGGGGCAAATTTAATGCTACCTCATCCAAAGACATTCTGTACAATTGTGGGGCTCTAACTTTGTGGTAACAGTGTGGAGAACCACCACATGTGGCTCAAAAAGCCGTGTCCCAATAATTGTGTCCATATAGTCTATTTTAAAAATTTGGGTTCCCTTTCATTCTAATAGTTTGCTTTATTTTTTAATGATCACAAAACCCATGAAAGCATATTTAACTCACACAAGTGTCGTTGAAGGAATGCTAACGAGGCTCTGTTGCACAAATCCATTGCCACGTGAGGATCAATTTCTCCCTTCAGCTTCAGGAGCTTCCCAATCCAGTTCCCTGTGAGAAAGGTGAAGTCGGGGAAGCTCTGATGCACAGCCCCTCTACGGAGAGAAAACACGAAACAACCATTTGAGGAACTGATCAGATCTCGCTCTAAATTTGGATGTATAAACGATTGGGTCGCATTACTGACTTGATGGTGATCATTTTTCGTGGAATGAGGGCAGAATCTAATTTCTTCATGCTCATAATATTCCCAGCCCACTGGAACTTCTCGGAGTTAATGAAGAAAATTGGTTGTTTCACACCTGGAAAGATGACCTCATCGAGTGGAAACATCCACGTGTCCAACGCGACACCACACCTGTACAGGGGACATGTTCAGATGGTTAAAACAAACAAAAAAACAAAAAAAAGCGTTTTTTTATTATTTATAAAAAGTCTTTGAGAGAGGCCAGAACCATTGGATTGCATCACGCAAAGACAACAACTATGAAGATTGCTGAAACTACATTAAAATGGGTTCAATTATTAATACTTGGAAAGATGAAGACATATGGTGGGTATAAAATCTTGAATGATCACGATTAGCGATCGCTTCCACTTTTGCTGAAATCAAATCATAAAAACACACTAGAAGGATTTGTATAATGGTGAAAGTAGGAGCATTTACACATGTACAATGTGAAGAGCTCAGGAAACAGGAAAAAAGACCTTGACCCCATTAAGAATCTGTGGGACGTGCTGGAGAAGTCTTTACTCAGCAACAATACAAGATAATGGGGAGAATTGAAGGCAGATTTGGACGGAAATAAATGCTGTGACACTGCATATGATGAACACGTGCCATAATTAAAGCAAAAAACGGTCCAACAAAATGTGCTTTTTTTGTTATGTTAGTTTGAGGCAGAATTGTTGTTTTGTAGCTTTGGAGATGCTGACAGACTGTGTAATGCCAAACATTGTAGTAGTAACAAAAGGGGGGCCTCACCTCAATGTGTCTATTCTACAGTGGGGATTTTTAAGGCGGCCAACATTTGCAGCTCTCAGCTCACGTGCTGAGGTCTGAAGCATTCCCGCTGAGGCTTTAAACATTTTTCAAATCAGACTGACGAGGACATAGCCTCTCAATTTGAGACAAACATAATCACGCTTTTTCCTCTCACTCTCTCCATAACACGACTTCCAACTGAAATGGTTCTCTGCATCTTTGCCATTTTGTGAAAACTATTACGTTTCATTCAGATTATTTGCTATAATACAAGAGTTTGTACAAGAGTATTTTTAAACCAGATATGGCAACCCTATCATTAGCCGTACTGTCCGCTCCTACTTTTCTCTCAGTTGCAATGTTCATAGGTTAAATCTGCTGTTAAGGATCTAGATTAGCACTTTGGACCCCAAGATTTAGAGACTCAGAGCAAATCGACAGGAAAGCGGCATCTACTGGTTATATCTTGGACCAAGTTTCAGTATCTATGTCCTTATTAGGCAACAAGAAGTGTTCAGACCATGCATCCATTTATGCTCATTGTGCAAGGTACTGTACATGTACAGAGACAATGATATGTAGTTAGCATCTAAACAGAAGTGCATAAGTGGCCTATTTACAATGAATAGTATGATAAATAGGCTATGAGGTCCATATATGAGGTTGGGTGAGGTTGAATAATGTACAGAAGTAATGTTAATAATATAAATAATGTGATGTACCTGTAGCTGATTGAGGAACGTTTGGAGAGTCTGACATAATACTGTAGTTAATTTCATGTTGAAAACAGAGCCTAACACCATGGAGCCTCTATTAAATGTCAAAAATATTAGCAACAATTCGGTAGGTTCCTAAAAAGAAAGAACACACTGAGCTCAGGAAGACCAAAAGACCCAGAAGAGCACAAAAAATAATGATGGAAGAAAACATGATTTTTTTTCTCCTTGTGAAATCGGAGGAAGAACACAATCCAGGAGGTAGAAAAATCAAAGCCAAAGTCAACAATGAGAGAACGGGGAGAAGGAATCACGTGTGTTTTAGGAGATGCCATCCCTGCCTATATTTGTGTTCAGATGTACATTGTATATTTATAGCACTACAAGTGTCATAATGTGTGTTTTAATGGTCAGACCAAAAGACCCAGAAGAGCACACAAAACAGTGATGAAAGAGGATAAAAATATGTTTTCTTTCCTCATGAACATTTTGTGCAGAAGAGCACAAAAAATAATGATGGAAGAAAACATGATTTTTTTTTCTCCTTGTGAAATCGGAGGAAGAACACACTCCAGGAGGTAGAAATATCAAAGGCAAAGGCAAAAATGAAGAGAAGACTTGACCAGAATATATACAAAGGATTTCCACATCATATGGTATAGCAGTAAATTCCGGCTAAGCACTTGAGTTTGCTTTGAGTTTTGCTAAAAAATAAATAAATAAATAAATAAAATAAAAAAACAAAGTAGTACAGTTTCTTCACAGTCTTGAAGAATAACAGGAGAAGGAGCATGGAGAATGAAAGGAATTACCCCTGATCTGTATCTTATTTACCCTGATTTTTAGAGAAATTAGTTTATCATCTGACCTTAATCTTAATGATCAACATTTCACTTTGCTGGAAAAAGAAATTGAAGGCAAAATGTCCCAAGAACAAGCAGGAAGTGATGACCGAGGGACTCAAGACCTTTGTAGAGCAAAATAGGGGTTCCAGACTTCATCAAGTCTGCCCATTTAGATGTAAATATTCTCAAGTGAAAGCTGAACATAGCCACTTTGAGCTCATATACATTATGTAACACTCCAGTACACTGTGATGAACATCCAAAATGACAAATGTGTAAATATTTATTGGCCTGACTGTACAGAGGTTAGGAGTTTTTGTAGAGTTGCACTAATTACAACTCAGGAAAGCCGTCAGTTTTGCAAACTTGTCAAAAAAAATAAAAAAAACTGTCCAAACTTTCACCATGTGAGCTCATCCAGGTTATGCTTGCTGAACTTTTGTTACCATGAGGTTGTAGGCACACAGTTGTATCTTTGGATGCGGTAGCATAAAATCTTTACTTTCAGCTTCACTTGAACTGACTGCACCCCAGGCCCCAGGCCTCCTCACCCCACCTACACTTGACTTGACTACCAACACCTTTGTGTCTGAATAAATTTCCACAAGCACACTCCAAAAAATAGTGGAACATCTTCCTAGAAGTGTGAAGGTTATTATAACAGCAAATGGGAATTAAATGTGGAATAAGATGTTCAAAAAGCTGATATGAATCTTATGCTCGGATGTCCACAAACTTTTGTCCATATTGTGTAGATTTGACTTGCTTTCTTTTTCCTCTTTATAATTTTATGATGATGTGGATTGATCTGATGGAAGCATTATGATGTTCTTCTCTTCTGAATACTTACTTGAACTTGACTTCCTTGCACAAGCACTCGATCACTGTGGCCCCACCAAAGGAATGACCCATGACTGCTATCCTGCACAAGTCCATGCAGTTCTGTAAAGACGCAAACAAACTGTGCTGTATTGTACAAATAAACGTATCAAAGGAAGCTGTAATGTTTTCAATTTCTCTGTAATCACCTTTAGTTTCGACCAGGCGAAATCAGACCGTAAGGTGTTTTGCACAGACTTTCCTGAATTGATGTCGATAAGAAGATCCAAAGCTTGGATGCACTCATCTGCCCTTTGTTTCACCTGAAGAAATAAACCAATATGTTATACAATGTCTACATCTGAGCGAGTGTAATAGATTAGACTCTGATTGTCAAATTAAATGTGTTTTTTTTTTTATAGGGTTTTAAGAGCTTGCACCATTATTTCTTGACATACTCAAGGACATGGACTTGACCATTTTTGCCAAACTTACAATTCTGAAGTCTTAAATTATCATGACAATATTCAATGAACAATTTATAACTGACATTAGTGTCTCTCTTTTGCTGACTAACATTTTTGTTCAGGGAAGTTTCTTTTTTAATAGTAGCAATAATAAAGTCTCTCACTTGATTGTTTCTTAGAAGGAATTCACTCTCGTCTGTTTTTAGTGCTCTGTAGTACATCCACTCTTCCACCAAGTTATCAGACACAGGCTGGAATGTGTTCCGTGATGCGCAATGGCTTTTTTTCGTCTCACACCTCTCTTTGTAGTAGAAGGTTGCTGCAGCGGATTCATCTCTGACAAATAGCGAAATTGGAAAGTGTGAAAATGTGTTTATTTGGATTTAGTACTTTTTAGTACGTACTTTGTTTTTATACTGATGTCCTGGAAGAAGACAAAGAGCACTGCTACATTAGATGGACAAAAGTATTGGGACACCAGACTTTTCCAGAGGCACACAATTGTACAGGATGTCTTTTTGGACGCTGTAGCATAAAATCTTCCCTTTATTTGAACTAGGAGACCAAAAGCCTGTTCCAGCTATCTCCATAAAAATATGGTTCACATGGGTTGGGGTGGAAGATCTCCAGCCTTAGAGCTCTGACTTTTGGGACACGAGTCCCAAAAGTCAGATGGGACTTTGAGATGAATTGGAATGCTGACTTTGAGATGAATTGGAATGCTGACTGCACTCCAGGCCTCCTCACCCTACATTTGCAAGCACACTCCAAAATTTAGTGGAACATCCTCCCAAAAGAGTGGAGGTTATTATAATAGCAAATGGAGACTAAATGTGGAATGGGATGTTTAAAAAAATAAAAATAAAAACTTTTGTCCACATAGTGTAGAAGTGCTTGGACCTAAACTTCTTGATGTACTAAATCATTCTGGAAGAAATTTCTATTCTGTCAGAAATAAAAGGGTTAAAAGTGTGCGAAAAAGAAAAATTAAGTGCAACATGCTATAATCTTGAAGCCCAAACCCACAGAGACCAAACCACATGCACCTGCCACAATGTGAAGCCTTGAACACAAACCACACACACACACACACACACACACACACACACACACACACACACAC
>JAAIIK010000025.1:7108842-7157385 GCA_014706435.1 Silurus glanis
ACACACACACACACACACACACACACACACACACACACACACACACAGGTCATGTCATGCTGTCAATGGCTTTGTGTTTAAATCCTAGTAAAAAGAATAACTACCTGTGTTCTACTGCAGCAACAATGAAACCCTGTGAGGCCAACTCTACACATATAGCTGAATACAGAGTCCTGTGAAGTGTACAACAGAAAAGAGGGGAAATAAAAAAACAGGAATACAACATAATTAGTGTATCACATGGTAAACTATTTGGATGTACATTTTAAATGTTGACATTTTCTAAGTAAAATGCTAAAAAGATACGTTACAGTCATATACAATCCCATCTAAAAGTATTGGAACAGCAATTGGACAATTGATGTCAATTGGTCAAATTATCCGTTCCAATACTTTAATTGCACGTCATTGCACGTCGTTTTAAAAACTGCTGGATGACTTTTTTTTTTTTTTTTTTTTTTTAAGACATTATTATTATTTGATCAAAGGCAGTTCTATTTATTCTGTGAATTAAATGCACCTGAATGCTCCCAGTCCATGGGAGAAAATAATGACTGGGTATTGTCCATCTGCTTTAAATGAGGCGTTCCATGCTGCAGGGATTTTGAAAGAGCCTTTATCCAACAAAGAAGAAAAAGACATAATTTAAGGACTCAGTGGCATATTATAGCCTGATTAGTGAACACAAAAATTGCACAGTAATTATTATTATATATTAATTATTATTATATATACACACTATTATAATGATGTTTGTAAAAGGTATACTGTGGGTAGGTCAGTCTGGTAAGAAAAAATAACCACTCAGATGGGCAAACCGCAAGAAAGACTTTCCAGTCTGTTTGGGTGAACGTGATGTGGTGGTCTGTCTCAAGGTTTGTTGTGTTGCACATTCGGAGATGCTTTTCAAAACACCGTTGTCCCTCTTGCTGCTGACAGGAACTTTTTTTTTTACACCATTCTGTGTACACTGTAGTTTAACTAACATGTCTCTTTTATACATAAAGAGGCTAAAGAGGTTCATTGTTGGTGTCTGAACAAGGAGCATACCGAAGAGGTAATTAAAAATCCGTTCACTCAGCGCTCGTCCCATTTTCATGAAGTCAGCAAGGCCATTGAAGTATTCTCTGCATGGGATCCAGTTCGGCTCATCTGAATCCTCTACAGCTTGGCATGGATAATAAAGTCTAAAGAAGATTCCCTGTGAATGCAGGAATTCCTTTTTTAATATGAATCCAGTTACATAGACTTTATGTGCAAAAGTATGTGGGCACCTGTCTATAACACATCACTGGCACCCAACTACCTGCCATTGAGCACCTTCACCACAACAGATGTCTGCGCAGAGCTCACAACATTATCAAGGACTCTTCACATCCCAGTCATAAACTGTTTAACCTTCTTCCATCAAGAAGGAGATACAGGAACTTACGCACCAGAACCAGCAGGTTCAGGGACAGCTTTTTTCCATCCACCATCACACTATTGAACTCTACACTACACCGCTAAATCACTACAAAACAAACACAACTAAAATGACTGCTACATTTTGCACTTCTGGTAGATGCCAAACTGCTTTTCGTTGCTGTGTACCTGTACTATGCAATGACAATAAAGTTCATTCTTTCTATCTTTCTATCTTTCTATCTATCTATCTATCTATCTATCTATCTATCTATCAAACAGTCATGGCCAAAATTGTTGAAAATTTTCCAGAAAATCAAATATTTCTCACAGAAAAGTATTGCATTATTGCTTTGCTATACACATGTTTATTCCCTTTGTGTGTATTGGAACAAAACAAAAAAAGGGAGGGAAAAAAGCAAATTTGATATAATGTCACAAAACTCCAAAAATGGGCTGGACAAAATTATTGGCACCCTTTCAAAATTGTGGAGAAATAAGATTGTGATTTCAAGCATGTGATGCTCCTTTAAACTCACCTGGAGCAAGTAACAGGTGTAGGCAATATAAAAATCACACCTGAAAGCAGATAAAAAGTTGAGAAGTTCACTTAGTCTTTGCATTGTGTGTGCCACACTAAGCATGGACAACAGAAAGAGCACAAGATAACTGTGTGAGGACTTGAGAACCAAAATTGTGGAAAAATATCAACAATCTCAAGGTTACAAGTTCATCTCCAGATATCTAGATTTGCCTTTGTCCACAGTGCGCAACATTATCAAGAAGTTTGCTAATCTCCCTGGGCGTGGACGGAAGAGAAAAATTTATGAAAAGGTTGCAACACAGGATAGTCCAGATGGTGGATAAGCAGCCCCAAACAAGTTCCGAAGAAATTCAAGCTGTCCCAGGGAGCATCAGTGTCAGTGCAAACTATCCGTCGACATTTAAATGAAATGAAACACTGTGGCAGGAGATCCAGGAGGACCCCACTGCTGACACCGAGACATAAAAAAGCAAGACTAGAGTTTCTACTTGAAATGTACTTGAGTAAGCCAAAATCCTTCTGGAAAAAACGTCTTGTGGACAGATGAGACCAAGATAGAGCTTTTTGGTAAAGCACATCTTTTTACTGACGGAATGAGGCCTACAAAAAAAAGAACACAGTACCTACAGTCAAATATGGTGGAGGTTCAAAGATGTTTTGGGGTTGTTTTTCTGCCTCTGGCACTGGGTGCCTTGATTGTGTGCAAGGCATCATGAAATCTGAGGATTACCAAAGGATTTTGGGGCGCAGTGTAGGGCCCAGTGTCAGAAAGCTGGGTTTGCGTCCGAGATCTTAGGTCTTCCAGCAGGACAATGACCCCAAACATACTTCAAAAAGCACCCAGAAATGGATGGCAACAAAGCACTGGAGAGTTCCAAAGTGGCCAGCAATGAGTCCAGATCTAAATCCCATGGAAGCGACTAATTTCAGTTATTTTTTTCCAAAGGGTGTGCAACCAAATATTAAGTTAAGGGTGTTTTTGTCTTGTCTTGTCTGTTTCGTCATGTATAGGTTTTATTTATGTCTGTACTTTTGAGAGTCACAAACAGCTGGAACCAAATTCCTTGTGTGTGTCAACACACTTGGCCAATAAACCTGATTATAATTCTGATTCTGATTCTGATTTTGTCTAGCCCATTTTTGGAGTTTTGTGTGACATTATGTCAAATTTGCCTTTTTCCCTCCCTTTTTTTGTTTTGTTCCAATACATGTGTTAATGCAATACTTTTCTGTGAGAAATACTGGAAAAATGTCAGGGGTGCCAACAATTCTGGCCATGACTATGGTTAAGGATTGTAGCTGTTCCTTGTAAAATTTGTATTTATGGTATCTGGCAGATGCTTTTCTTCACAGCGACGTAACAAAATCAATTCATTCCAGACTCGGCCTCCTCCTTTGCACGTGCAGTGATTTATGATCATTCAGCTACAGGAGCAATAGTGATGGCAGGCATTAACTTTGGGCAGGAAGACCTAGTCACTAGACAGGGGTCCAGCTGTGGTAACAGTTTTAGGAAGGACCATATATGGGTTTGACGGTCATGTGTCTACATACTTTTGGCTATACAGTATAGCTAAGCAGTTGAGAGTTGTTCAGCTATAGATCTTTGATTGTCCTGGAGTTGGAACCAGGGTTTGTTTTTCCACCCTGGCTCTCTTGGATCTTTGAATTCATGACTCAATTCAATTCAATTAATTTTTATTTGTATAGCACTTTTAACAATGAACATTGTCTCAAAGCAGCTTTACAAAGAGGGAACCTCATCCTCATCTGGGTTGCACCGAATGTCCATTTATTGCAGATATACGATGTTGCGGGGTACAGTGATGATGAACAGAAGCGAAAAGTAGTCCTGAGTCAGTGTAGCAGACTGTTGACATTACCTACAGTCCAATCCATCCTCAAAGCTCCTGTTCTTACTCCGGAATTTCATGGAACCACCCAAGGCGTTAATTAGAAACCATCCCAAGCTGCACAGAGTGGCCTCCAGTCGAAGAGAACACTATCCAGAGGCAGGCCTGGACGATGTGGGACCCATAATGGCAATGAGTTGCTTTTGTACCTGAAGGGACGTCATTTAAGGTGACATACAGGCGGAACCACATCTGCCCCAGGAGAGCTGAGTATCAATGGTGGCTCCTGGTTTTCCTCTAACCTACTGGAATGGATTTGGGCCAAAGATTGTGTTCCTGTGCTTCATTAGTACAGATCAGATCAGATCTAGTGCCATCAGCCAGATCCAATAGAATCCAGTCCAGTGCTAAAAGACCCAGTCTTGCCACTGGACATGTAGGCGATACATCTACCTTGTATAAATATGTTGGCCAGATAAGGCGGGAATAAAACCTTCCAGAAGGCTATTAGATTGTGTGGTGTGGCCGTATAGTGCTTATTTAGTGTGATTGGGTACTGATGTGTAGTGAGAAGTCTTAGGGTCAGTTGTTGTTCCTGTTCATCCCAAAATTGTTCAGAGAAGGGCTTTATGAAGCATCTAGACCTCAAAATCTGCCCTTCATTAAAGTGGCTCAGAACCTTACACTTGTCCATTTTTTTGCTTTTAAAATACTAACACACTTTGAGTACTGACTGCGTACACACATATCAGCTTTACAGAAATCAGGCTATAAAACAAAAATGTATATGTATCCTCAACAAGCAGACCAAAGGTTATAGGTGGCAAAGAAAAAAAAAAAACTCCCAGTGGAAAACAAGAGTGTGTATTTATTGATAAAGACTTCAAAGCACTTCTGTAATTTGCTATGACGAAATGTAACTGTGAGATGAACAGCTCCAACACTTAACCATACAGATTTGCATAGTCTGTAAAAGCCGGTTACAGATGTTACACTATTAGTCCCACATATACAGTACTATATGCATACACAACAGAAAACATCCACAAACACCATCTATGTGATAGTATAGATACAATGCTGAAAGACTGCTATAGCTACATTAGATGTGCACAATGTAAACACTAGGTGGCCATATATGCAGAGCCTGTCAGGATATAAAGTTTAGTAACAGGTAGTCTTTTCTGGGTTATGAGCCTCATGCATGTTCCTTTTGTTTCTATGCAACAAACTATGTAAAAGGGAAAAACACACAGGAACTGCACAATTAATAAGTGGAAGAAATTTGAGTCCAAATGTGAAATCTTTGGCTCTAATGGTAGAACTTGTGTAAAACAGAGAACAGGAAAGATGTCAGCAGACTGCTTCACCCCCACAGTCAAACATGTAGGTGGAATCTTAATGGTCTGGGGTTGTTTTAGAGCAGGGAATTTTGGAGACTTATTCCAGGTAAAAGAAATACTGAATCAACATAACTAGCATTCCATACTTCAACACCATGCAACCAGGTCTGGACCTTTTTTGCACCACGGACCCGTTTAATGTCAGATAATATTTTCACGGACCGGCCTTTAAGGTGTGGCAGATAAATACAACAAAATAAAATTATATGACCATAAAAACTGATATTTTCTAAATATAATAATAAACGTGAATCCACTGTGTTGTTTTTTGTTCATTTTGCTCGCTTGGAGGTTTGAATTTAGCGGTAATGTGTTAGCGGCCGGAGCAGCCCCTTTAAGAAGGTAGAGGATGTAGGTAAGACATGTAACCAAGGCATCATGACATGCGTCAAGAGTGAGTAATTTTCCTAAATAAAACATCGTTCAGAATCAGATAATAAATAAAACGGAAATAATGTAAGTTACCAATAGGTACCAACTGACCCACAGACCGGAGCCGGTCCTCGGCCCGGGGATTGAGGACCACTGGTTTATAGAGTAAACAGTGGGCTTTAGTGTTATCTATCATGAATAACACAAATGACCTGCCCAGTCAATGCACCTAAATCCCATTGAACTGCTCTGGGATGAACTGGATCACAAAAGGAAATTTCCAACTGGTGAAGAACATCTTTGGCAAGTTTTACAAGAGACATGGCAAAATATTTCAGCTGAATGTTTGGAGAAACAAACTCTCCGGTTGCCAAGAGTGGGTAAAGCTTATTCATAATAAGGAGGGATTTTTCAATGAGAATAAAGTATACATTTATATATTTGTTTGGTTAAAGTCAATCTTCATATTGTCAACCTAGTTTGTTGCATACAAACATAAGGAATATGCATGTGTCTCAAAAAATATAAAACACTAGGTCTTTCCACACTTTTGACTGGCTCTGTACAGTATATAGACAGATGACCTTCAAAATTATATGTGGTTCTTCACCAATCTGTTGCCACAACGTGACACAGTTGTGCCCACAAAAAAACAAAAAACAAACATGACTGATACGCAGGTGCCCACAAACAATTTACCATACATGTATGTAATGAATTGTTATTGTTGTAATGAAAAATTCAGATTATTGTCTCAAGTGTAATTAGGAACCACATGAATCACTGGTTTCAAAAATGACTGATTATTCATCGCTATTCAGAGCTTAACTGCATTAAAAAGGAGGAAGTGATGCAAAGGCATTCACACTCACTTGTAAAGTGTGTCCCACCATTAAATCTGTGCATCCCACTTGGTGTGGTCCTTTTCCTTGAGGAATTCCCAAGCTGTTTTGGCCCACTGAATTTCCCATTTGAGCAAGGCTGGGTGATTCCACTTCCTTAAGATGATTTCCTTTTATTACAAAAGAAATCGTTATTACATTATATTAAATATTCTAATAGTGAGTCATCATGAATCATTACTTATGACAGCTAATTCATCAACGCTGACCTAAACAACATTACCGATCATGATTTGATTGGCTGATTGGAAGGCTGCTCGGCGTAAGCTGTAAGCTTGGTGTCTCGTAAAGCACCGGTGTTACCAGGACCACAGTTCTTGCTGTAGCGTGTTGGAATTGTGAATACATGGGATTAGGGGTGCTTTGACACAACAGTCAGGGTCCCTGTTTCAATCCTGAGCTCAGGTTACTGTCTGTGCAGTTTCACATGACCTATAGTCTATAGTCTGCAGTCTCCTAACCCTGATCCATGTATAGATATTTCTGAACAAGAAAGAATGAACACGTGAAAATAGTTGTAACTTCTACCAGGTGTATCACAAGACGATCTCTTCTCACCATTACCGGCTAATGTAATGATTTATGGCATGGAAGTAAACCAAAAAGATCCTTTTTACAACTTTTACATTGTACTATACTGTTAGTTTAGCTTGTATTTTACATTTTATAGTGTATTGTTTTGTTCTATATCCATGGATTTTAAGGCTTGTGTTCGTTGAACTCTTTATTTGTGGAAAAGGGTTCGTGGCGCGGGTTTCCTAAACACATGGCAACCCGGAGAGTGACGCGTAGAACTTGGTGTGTAATTTCACAATACGTGGTGTTCATTGAAAAAATATATCAATAAGTGACCCAGGAATAGTCACAAAAAACGTGTTAGTTCTTCCCAGATTCTGTTTAAATTTAAGTTACATAAGATAGAAAAAAGGAAATATAACTGTGTGACGTCTAATCAGGTTTACTTTCAGTCCTTCTCCAGACTTTCATGGTGGAAGAGATAGAAAAAAGTATTACCTGGAGCAGAAATGAAGCGAGTCTCGGATCTCCTTGATAAATGACTGTTGTAGTCGGACATACAGTGGGAGAAACCCAGTTTCATCCAACCAGTTCTACACAGTGTTTCCCCTCCATACAGACACACATACACACACTTCCAGTGTCTGATGAGCATGAAGAATGAGCACGAACACCTTTCATAATCTATGTTACCTTTTCATCACGTCACACTATTCGGCGTAACTCGGAAGTTAGGACGGAATGCGGACAACTCGGGAATGACGCCATTATCGACCTCCGTGAAGGCGATAATGACGTCACGCAGCTTTCCTCCGTAAACAGTGCTCTCTGTTTTAATACCCCAAAATGCCCACGTGTTTAGTGTTCGAATACAAAGACGTGTACAAGCTTTAAATGGTTTCAAAAAATCTGTCTGTGTTTGCTGTGCGCTGCCATATTGGTTTGACGTCACTTCCGGAACAAGTTGATCCCCCGTAGTGTCTGTTTCTGGTTGTTTTTATTGTGTCTCGATTATTTCAAAGTGTATAGATAAAAATGAGGGGTTTTCTTAAACATTGCAGGTTAAATGAAAGGAGGTGACAATGACTTAAGTTGTAGAGCATTGATCATTCAAATCCATCCACAAATAAAGGAGAAAGAGAGAAAAAAAACTGCTTTCTTTAGTATTGAGTTCCACCTACCCCATAATAAAATAAAGGGAGTACTTCCATGCACAGTGTAGATCTGTGTTCACATTCAGTAAGGCAACGTTATCTACAGAAGTCTCGGTTTATACTATCGATTATATATTTTCACCCTGACAGAGCAGCAGGAGTAGTGTTGTCTGTGCAGAGTTGATAGATAATGTTCACATGACTGTGTGGCACATGATATATTTTTTTGCTAGAGTTGTCAACATGTGATTTAGCAGGAACATCATGTGATAATGTGTTAAAACACACAGGGATTTATAATAGCCAGGGTATTAAAACCTGTAGAAAGTAGCACAGGAGCAGAGAAGATAAGAAATGTCACCGCGGCCACTAATGCTAATACCTTCATACACACTACAATTGTCTAATCTCGGGAGAGATGCAAACCATACCTAATCAAAGAACGTCCCTAATGTATAGATTTAAACTGATCTTAACCATTTTTTTCACACAGACTTAGAAGTACAAATTGCATATACCTCAAAATAAGACATTTTTCCTGGTTCATAAACCCTTGAGCTGATGAACATTAGCATGGGCTTCTCAAGGCACATTTCTTCAAGTATATCCATCTGACCATCTCGTAGTTACCTTTCTATGCTTTCTGAAAATAGTGTCAATACCTTGTAAATTAATAGGAGAATCCGGATATACAGAACACCTGCTCATTTATGCACTTATCAAATCATCATAGTCATATGTAGGCAGTACAATGTATATAATCATACAGATACAGGTTGAGATCTTTAGTTACCGTTAACACCAAATATAAGAATGAAGAGAAATTAGTTTTAACCAAAACATGGGCTGGTTCCAGTTTTTCCAGAAACTCCTGGTATTTTACACACAATTGTCTCTAGGGTTTGTGCAGATAAACAGAAATAATCATAAGAAAATATGCAGTGAGCAGAATTGTCCTGTCCTGTCCTGTCCTGTCCTGTCCTGTCCTGTCCTGTCCTGTCCTGTGGATGTTGATATAAGACATAACTGGAGAATGGACTGACCTGTTTAAGCTGACAGAAAGTCTACACTAACTCAAATAAACACGTGATGAGCTGCTGATTGGATAATTAGATAACAGCATAAATCAGCAAATGATCTTTACAAATAGATTTTCATATTTATATTGGCATAAACTACATAAAAAAAAGTATTAAGTCACCTTGGTGGTTCTACCACAAAGTGGGAGGCACAGAATTTTGCCTTCACTTGAACTAGGATAACCAAACCTAATTCAGCATAATTCCTGTGCACAAGGTAGTTGTCATCTTGGCAGTGTTTGGGGTCATTTCCATGTTGAGAAACTGTTGTTCTGCCCAGTTTCTGAAATGAGGCCATCATGTTCTGCTTCAGACTGTCACAGTACATGCTGGAATCCATGTTTCCCTCAGTGAACCGCAGCTCCCCAGAACCAGCAGCACTCATGCAGCCCCAGACGATGATGTTACCACCACCATGCTTGACAAGACACACTTTTCCTGGTACTTCTCACCAGGGCATCAACACACATGTGGGAGACCATCTGAGCCAAACCGACTTGTTGCAGTGTGCGGCGTATGGGTTGAGCACTGACAAGTGGATCTTCTGCTTCTGCGACCTTTAAACCAATGCTTTTTTTTATAGTGATATACTCATCACCTAATAAACCTATATTTTCTAATTTATAATTCATTTCTTATTCTTTCATGTAGTAATATGATTTCAAGGTAAACTGACAAACTATTAAGGATTTTAAAACATTTTCTGCACAAAACACAGACATCAAGAATCACCCCATTAAACTCAAGAATGGTGATTATTAGCAAACTTTCATTGCAGCATGAATAGATTACCCAGCTGAATGTTCTTACTATTTTCATTTGTTTTATTTTGATATTTGATTTATGACTTTTTACTGGTCTGTTTTATGTTGCCCTGATGTGATCAGTTTTTTAAAACTCATTTTAAAAGGTCAAGGTTCAAGAGCAAGACATAAGCAAACACTGATCTCCATTATGGTGACTTCAAATGAAAGTACACCTAAAAACCTAAAATTAGAGCTTTTAATAAGTGAAGCTGGTAATGATGTTTTGGAGGTTGTTTATCATCCTCTGCTGAAATCTTGAGAGATTAAATGTCTTTTATTTTCAGTTGATTTCATCTTTGGCTTTGATTAAAAAAAAACATTTTAATTACATGTTAGTAAATATTTGTTAAGAAATGTATTAATTAACACTTCAGGTTAAGCTAATTGTAACTTGCTCTATGAGAAAAAATATGAATTAAATGTGCACTATTTAAAATACATTACAAACACCATTGGATGGTACTGAATTGTCCTCCTCATGGAACGTACAATGGCACAATAATAAACATGTTTTCACCTGATTATTCATACCTTTCTCATCAAATCTACCCACCATGAGTATTAACAGTAGCCTGGGCCCCAAGGAAATGAAGACTATGGAGCAGTGCCTATAAGTGCAAGTTTTATTCTATGCTCATAAATTAAAAACATTTCCCATACATTACCCATAAACAGGCTTTTGCTGACACATTCTACGAGACACCAACACAGAAAGTGCAACTGGGGAATATTTTGCTATGCATTATTGACAATTTTATTAACTGTATAAGTGTCCACTGTCTGTTTAGAAAAAAACGTACTTTGTACAATATATGAACAATTATATTACTGTTTACAGAATAGCACAAAAAAAAAGCATGAAGCAAAACTACAGGTTAAAATCATATTATGGTGAAAATGTGTGTGTGTGTGTGTGTGTGTGTGTATATATATAACGCATACAGCATCAGCTTTTTGACAAATAGATATAATCTAAATCAAATCTGCTGTCTTTAAGAGAATGGCAACAAATGACTTGACCTGCACATCAGCTAATGCAAAGTGGTTCACGGTGCAGCATGTATGCTAGCGGTCTGATTTTTTATTTTATTAAAATTTTTTGCTAAACGAGTCTGTGGTATCTTCTGCGATGACTGTTGCTACTGTACAGCTGTACGTCCTGCTGTGCATTGAGTCCTGGTTTGCTCTTCCTACTGCTGCAGTGAAGCTGGAAATCTTCAGCCCTTGGTCTGCTCTAGTTTAATCCCTGCAATTGAAGATCGGCATAAAATGACTTGCGCATTAAATATGCAGCAAACAATTTATTTTCACAAACGCACCTTCACTTTCCACCGGAAGTGGGCTTCTTGCTTTCACTCTTGGATCCAAACTGAAAGACATAAATAAATTGGTTGAAAATGGCCAAGCTTCGTTAAATGTGATTATAAATGTAAAAAAATAAATATAAATTTTTAAATGTTAAAATAATAATATTAATAAATAATGTTAATATATAAATGTTAAAATTCATATACATACCGATGAATTGACAAGTTTTACAATTTCATCTCGAACCTAAAGAAAACAGCAGATAAAAAAAAATTGTGTCCTGTTTAGTAATCTACCACCGGCTGCACACAAGTCAGTATTAATATGAAGAAAGACCAAACATACCCTTTTTTCCCCGAAACATCCTGTCAGCAAAATGAACAGGCCCTAAAATAGAAAGAGGAGAGAATTTGAACGCCTCTTATCAACTTTGAGTGAAACAATGCTTCTCATCGACAGCACTTACCTGTAAGGAGTTCACAATGGTGAAGGCATAATTGATTATAACCTTGGTGATTTGGTTGTCATTCATTAGAAACACGAAGAGCCCTAAAATCCAAGTGCCGCCAAAAACAGGCGTTAGAAACACAATCACTTTGATGACACTCTTGACGGCCTCCTTGTCGTCCTTCTTTGTGTTCTCGCCTGCAGCGGGCTTTAGGAGAGTCGAGATGACCACCACCATTGAGCACAAGTTGGCAAAGATGACGAAGGCGATCGGCAGAAGGAAGGCGTAGAGGGAACCTTTCATTGATGAGACGTATGTCAGCCAGCAGGTTGTTCGGCTGTAGTAGGTTACATCTGTTCTGTTGTTGTAGTATATGTAGGTCACACCCACTATCATCAATGGGAAAATATACCCAACAATAATGGCTAACGGCATGTACACTCTTTTTCTCAGTGGATTGAAGACAAAAATGAGCTGATGGAGGAGCATCATGCTCAAACAAAGCATCCAGAAAAACATGCCCAGGAAGAAGAAATGCTTTGCGAGCGTTAATATAAGGCACAAGGTGTTGTTCAGGATGTTGGGAAAGGATGAGGCGACAAAGCTGCAGTCAGCAATGAGGAGACACAGAGAAATGTTGACCAGTGACATGTGGCGGAAGTGAGAGAGGTTGGACTTGACCACAGCGTTCCATACCAGAAATTCTATGGCAAGGAAGACAATCAGGGAGCAGATGGAGATTCCCAACCCGATGTACGTAATCTGGTCTAAGAAAGGCAGGTTAACAGGAGTCTTGGAGAGCAGCATGGAGAAGGAGGTCAGATGATTGCAATCACAGAAACTCATGTTATCAGTACTTTGTGACAATCTACAGCCAAGCTGTGACCAACAATTTTCGGTAGTGTTCCAAAAAATGCAGGACGGCGAGTTGCCGGCAGAATCATTTTCAGGAATTGGATAAGCCATCCGGATGTTTATAGGGTCGTTGTTTTCCACTACGGCAGTGACAACAATGGAGGGAAAGATTGCGTTTTGATAAGAGCCTTTCGGTAGACGCTCTGCCATGCCCTGTATTCCCATGGTTTTTACCATGGGAGAGGTCGAGTTCAATTCCATTTCGACATTAAACACAGTTTTATTGCAGACGGAGTTGTTGCGGCAGACCTGCAGCTGGATGTTCGAAGCATTATGCCCCTCACTGTTATTAAACTGAATGTTTTTCACCAAGTTCTCAACGGATGATAGGTATGTTGTAGCCGTCGTATAGTCACGCTTTGTATTTCCTGAGTTCCAGGTCGTGTTCAGCAGACTGCTTGCAGAGTCAATGAAATTCTGAAAGACATTATTGGCTCATGTTAAGTTCTGAGCATAAGTGTCATTCACTCATTTCCTTGTTATGATTTGCAGCGTGGATAATGGTTTTGAACTCACCAAACACCTCATAGCTATTCTGCTGAGGGCTACCTTATGACACTGCTAAATTGACGATTAAAATGCACGATATCATTTAATGTTAACTACAAAGTGAATAGTCAACCAAGAGAGGGTGGTCCATTATATCTATTTGATTGTGTTTTTAAAATGAAATCTTACATGGGCGCATTTGTTGCAGCAGTTAAATCTATTGAATGTGGGGGAAGGTGGTGGTGGAAGGTGGAAAACTGTGCTGTTCAAATCTTGGTTGCACCTAGCTATTTGGTCATACCTGTTCAGCCTGTGAAATTTTCTAAATGTAACCAAACTTCGTTGCATTTTGTGCCTTGTGAGTTTGATATCTGACTGAATTAAAAATCTCTTGGTGCTTGTCGTAGGTTCCTCTTACTGTATTTGTATCTGGTTACAACTATAACAAAGAATTTTCTTTAGCAATAAGAAAATAGTTAATAATACAAAATATTTAATAAAAATGTTTGAGCCCTGGTGCTCCAGTAAAGCTGCATGTTTTCAATAGAGCATGGATTATTGCTGACTGAACTATGGCTTTGGGCCTCTTGACTGGCACGCAACGTTTTCTACTCCCAATGCCCCGAGTTAATCAGATTCTCAGATGTGGATCACATGTTGGGGTAGTGAACGATGTGGGACAGTGGGTATCAGGACTTAGATCTGAGGGCTGTCGTGTAAGAAAATTCTTACTGGCAGTAGAGAATCGGTGAGCACGACTTTGTCAGACGCACTGCTCATTATCATAAGAACACTAACGGTGGCCAGTATGTCACCCATAGAGTTTCCACCAGAAGTGCTGTTCTTCATACTGTCAAATATGGCTATTGCACCCTCTGTTGTGGCCCCAATTCCTTTTTGAAAGTCCTGGAATACAAAAAAAAACAAAAAAACCTCATTTGCTTCTATTTCTAGATGCCACTTTTTCATATTGATGTTTAATTTTTCTTACCGATGATATAGAGAGCAACTGATTCAGCGATTCTTTAATGCAAAGATCAATGGGGTCAGCCCATACTGTGCCATTGCACGTCCGCTCCATGCTTCCTACTCGGCCTATAGCAGTACAGAGGGTAGTTGCTGTTTCTCCACCCTTGGTTTTTGGCCAGCTATTGTCATCTGGGCAAAATGGATCTCCGGCTGAAGGAATGTGTGAGTGAATGTACAGAATGTCAGCATAATCAGGAAATCACAAATGGAATGTTTTCTGTTATAACTCCAGTACTCACGGTATAATATGGGGATGGTCGTATTGGTGACTTGTATCTGGTTTACACTGTTCTGGATCTGGCAGAAAGCAACAGTGGAGGGTACCTGAGTCGTGCAGTCCACTGGAATTGATAAAGTGTAGTTTTGGATTGTGGTAGTTGCTGAAAAAGAATGAGAATAATATGAATACTTTGCACAGGGATGATGAAGGAATCACTTATGATAACATTTGAAGACACTATGAAGGCATAAATACTTGTCAGCTGGGTTGGTAAATCGTTGATTGTGACGGTGTAATTCTCTAAACTTTTTAAGATGGTACATGTGATAGTAACTGTGGTGGATGAACCCACAGAACAGTCTGCAGTCGGTGGTATGCTGGTGACATTAACATTATCTGGTAAGAGGGCCACCGCCAGGAGCCCTGAGGCTGTATGGGACACTGTCCCATTGGTAAGTAGGCAAGTGTAGGTTCCTGAAATAGAGCAAAAAAAGAGATGAGGTTTGAAATAATGTGAACAATTAATCAATAGAAAGCATAGAACAGTTTGTGTTGCTTGGATTCATAACTTTCTGATCAGTCCAACAAACCTAATAAAAAAAATATTAATCTAATGCTGCCTTAGACCTTTAATCTAATCAAATGCTGCTTTAACCTTTTGTCCTCATCATAGGTGAATGAAGTCATTTTTAATGGGTTCAATGACATATTTAACAATTCACCTGCCCAGTTCCCTCTGATGTTAAGAAGGTCAATTGATGTTTGGTTGGAACATGGCAGTTGTATCACTTCTGTTCCAACTCCAATAATCTGAGGCCACTGGCCAGGGTAAGTAATCTGCCAAGTGCATGTCTCCATCGTTTCGTCTGTGCTGCAGTTTAGCATGTACTGGGAATTATAACACACCTTCTGCAGAGGTATTTCCATATCCACCAGCCCTGTGGTTGTTGAAACACATATTCAGTTTAGTTACCAAAAATACAGTTTATATTAAAAAAAAGTTTACACACATATTTTAGTTACCGATTGACGTAGCGTTAATATCTGTAATGTACGTGTAGGTCGTCTTTAGACTTGTAAGTATGTCCTGAACTTTTGAAGACCTAAATGTGGCATTGAGGCTCACCGTGAAGATTTGGCCTCTGTTGTGTGTAAAAAACAGGGTGTGCATTTTAGTGCAAAGAACAATGCAATTATTTGACTTTTAATCAAGAAAAATTTAGAAAGGGTGTACAAATGAAGGGATATGTTCAGTACGTTGAAGTGGTTTGTGAGGTGATTGAGTTGAACCCGTTCAATGCTGAAAACGCAGTTTGCACCTGAAAAAAGAAAAATAAACAGCAAAAGAATTTGTTCATGTTTTAAGGCTTTTAAAGGATGAAATCAATGTGTATATCCAGCAGGATTCAATCAGAGAAGGAAATAATTGATAGTCATTTCGCCTTTTTTTGAGATTGATAGTTACAGGTGTCAGAAGGTTGTTGATTGATGACATGATGATGGTTACTATAATGGTAGCTGCAGAGACAGAGAAATGGCAGATTGAATGTGTGTAAGGTGAAAAAAAAGTAAAACTGTCTTGTTACATCGTTTCTGCTAGAAAAGACGTGAAATCACGTCAGCTTACCGTTCACCTGGGGCACACACATTGGTGTGAAATCGGAAATGTTGGCTACACACTGTAGAGTGTTGCAGCAGGCAGTGACGGTATCGCACACTAGATCACTCCAGATGTAATTGGGTTGACACCAGCATGTTGTTTCATCACCCACAAGCTCACATTCTGCATTAACACACATAATCTTTTCATTATACTTTCTGCTCTTAATAAAAAAAAGTATTGAAGTAATTGAATTAATTGATGATGGAATTCCTTTGTTCTTTTAAAAAAAATCAGATGCCAGAATATGACTACACTGAAACCTATACATATCTGTCATGCTTACCGCCTATTATTTCCGCGTCCACAATGCTTGCGGTGCTTGTGATGGGCATGATCATTTCAGACACAAAACCAGACACGTCCATTGTGGCATTACCTTCGATCATCACTTCTGCCACATAGATATCTTGAGCCCCTTGAAAACAAACAGCATAAAATAGAGAATTTCGATCTGGCAGTATAGTTAAACAAACTGTGTAGGTTTGTAAGCTATAAGTTTTCACAGACCACTCACTTATTAATATTCTTATATTATAAAATTATAATATTATAATAATTTTATTGACATGTGTAGGAAGGCACAAACTGATACATTTTACTTACCCACATGTGCGATCTGTTTTATAAAGAAAGAAAATAATTTTTTTTTTTTAAAACTGTTTAGTACAGGACCTCCACTGAGGATATTGTACAGGATTCGTGAACAAATGGTGAACATTACCTGACAGTAGATCAGCAGGAAGCCACAGAGGAGCATGCTTGTGCATGTTATTGTCTTGTCCCTGAGAATTATATAAAGGATCTTTTAGTGTTTGTTTGTCTTTTTAGAAAAACATGGATATTTTCTTTATTGAGACAAACTAAAACAATATAAGAAGACAAAATAAGTCTACTTACTACTTACTACTCAAATCTACTTACTTTTTTCTATTATAATATCAGCAATAAATCAGATATAAAATGATTAATACTATTTCTAGACATTTAATTTTTTTTATTTTTGCTAGGTTACAGTACACTAAAATATTTTGAGAGTTATCTGTATTTAATAAATTGATGTAAACGTGCAGCTCAAACTCAAAAGTTTAGACTTAGAGACTATACTGTAATTAAAAAAAGAATAAACAAAAAAATAAACAAAAGTTAATTGCAATAAAATATAATAAAATGACTATGTACAAAGAAATTTATGTGCACTTATAACTGCTAACTAATAATAATGATAATAATGGTAATAATAATAATAATAATAATAATAATAATAATAATAATAATAATAATAATAATAATAATAATAATAATGATAATTAAATAATAGTAGTTAGGTTACAGTCTGTATTATTTTTCAAGCTAAAAATAAAAGACCAAATGTTTTTGTCAAGTGATTTTGTAATACAGTAATGGTGTTGCACAGGGATGATGTTGAGAGAGTGTTGAATTTTGAGCATTGTATTCAATATTAAAACATGGTTATTTAGAGTATGAACTGTTTGAAAGATCAAATGTTTTCGTCTTGTCGAAATGTTTGTTCTCAGTTCCTCCTTGAACTGAGGTAATAAAACACTGTGGGTTCTGCTAATTCAGTGTTTCAGTGTGAAGCAAAATGTGACTCAAGTGCAAAATTTCTGGTTGGAATTCCATTGGATTTTACTGTAAACTACATGTACATGTATGGCTTTTGGTAAACACCCTTAACCAGAGAAATATACAATTATTTATACAACCAAGCAGTTGAGGGTTAAAGGCCTTGTTCAAGGTCCCAACAGTTTGGGCTTTTGAGTTTAGTGGTGCTGAGATTTGAACTCACAGACTACAGACTTCTGACTGTGTAAAACTATAGATAGAACATTACTCATAATCACACGCTCATGATATTTCTCACTCTCTGATGTTTAGTATTGTTTTCAAGATTTAAACTCTCACTCTTGATGTCACCCAAATGAAGATGGGTTCCCCTTTTGAGTCTGGTTCCACTCAAGGTTTCTTCCTCATAACATCTAAGAGAGCTTTCCTTGCCACAGTCTGCTACTTGGGGATTAATACACATACTGTAATTCACTTATATACATTTTTTTCTTATGTTCTGTAAAGTTGCTTTGAGACAATGTCCATTTTGAAAAGTGCTATAGAAATAAACTTGGACTTGAATCTCTGATTAAGCATCTTACTACTGAGCGATCGTTTCTCATTATTATTATTATTATTATTATTATTATTATTATTATTATTATTACTTGATATTATTATATATCAAGTTGCTCACTGGTATTCATTATAGTTTCTTTCACTAGTCATTAAATTCTAAGTTTATTGTCTTTAGTGTTTTAAAGCTACAGCTGTTTTCTTTCATTCATTCTTTCTTTCTTTCTTTCTTTCTTTCTTTCTTTCTTTTATCTTTTCTTTCTTTTTTTTTTTTATGATGTCTGAGTTTCTTTGTAATGTCTGAGAGAATTGTCAGAGTATATTGAATGCCCTTTTATGGTCATTTGCACTGGTCAGTTCTTCATCTTTCCATAAAAGAGAATCTTGTTTAATCCAAGCATTGTTCACTTCATAATTGTTTTTAATCAAACATTTAATATAAAAAAAATAATATAAAAAACAACAGCATGCCTCCATGAAGCTTTATCAAAACACAGACCTTGGTAAAGAATCATCTATATACTTTAGCTTTTCCAATGTAATATACTTAGAGTACACTTATAAACACAGGTTGTTCAGGAAAACTGAAATGAAGCCCACATGAAAGTGGCCATATTACAATTATCAGGAGTCAGAATTTGTTCTTGGATTGTTGAGTACAGTGCTATCCTGACAATAATTAACACATACTATTCAACATAAAATCATTTCCTGACAAACAGAAAATCTGTCCTTCAACAACACATTATTTCTATATTTCCATCTTCCTGTAAATTTGGAAAGTTATTCCACTGACTAACCAGGACTTCAAGTCCATCAAGCTACTTTTCCGATGTCTCAAAGGTTCAGTAAAACAATAATTTTCTTAAAAAAATAAAAGATATCCAGCTTAAAATAAATCAAATATTATAAAAGAAAGAATACTGACCTTGTGCTCTGCATTTCGAAGTGAATGTAAAACGTTGCTATGTCATAACCTTGCTGCGCTTGTTTCCTGGCTGAAAGGGAATTGTAATGAAGAAACCTGGTCAACTTGGGAAGGTAAGAGTACAGAATTGACCAAAAATTTACAAATATCTCACCTACATTTGCATTTTCACATACTGGAGCTTCCTATGCCATCTGGTCAATAGTTATTGGTTCAAACTTTCCATTGTCATTTGGTTAACAAACCCTGGTGCCTTCTTGTTGGAACTTGAAGGGCTTTGCCACCAGGTTAAAACCATTTGTTCTGACTTTAAATGAATGCTCTACATTTACAAACTTACTTTTAATTAAGTCCTCACCTCCTCAATTAACTCAACCCCACCATTCCCCCTTACCTCACCCCACACCCATTGCTCAAATTAACATTAAATTTCATCTTTACTACTTACTAACTATAAATTATTTTTGGTCCTTGTATAGGACGTGTTGAATATAAGATATTAGATGGCCGGCTGTTAGATGGCCGTTTCTCTGGTTTATAAAACTGCAACAATAACTGAGGGTAGTTCAACCCATGTAGATAAAAATGCTTGTCAATTGCAAGTTTTTTTTGGATGTTATAACAGCATTAATTAAGAAGAAGTGCAGATATTTGCTGCTGTACAGTGTGGAGAGACTGTTCCTGAGAATTATTGAGAAAAATTTCGTTCTTGTTTAAAAGGCACTCTGTCAGAAACAATACCAGGCAGCTTAATCCAGTGAATAGTAAATATCGGGTTATAATGTTTTTTCCTGTAGTCTTTTGCTGTAGTTATTAAATAATAAGCAGAACGCAGACCCACCCATATGCTCACCCATGGTACATTTACAACAAAATAATAATCCTTTCCGTGATTACGATTTCTCAAAAAAAAAAAAAAAAAAAAAAAAAAAACACTCTTTTTGCATAATCTGTATGCAATTTGCATAACTCCTGAGTGACTCAGATGAGTTTTCGAAAGTTTGAGGCCTGTGTCACGTCAAGATCACCAAGAAGAGGTTAAGGAAAAGGTTACATTCTAATCTTCATGTTCAGAAAAAAAAGACTTCCACATCAGCAGTAACTCAAGTGTAGCAAATGAGCCAGTTCACATGAAGGAGTTAATTGGATTTGTTTTTGTGTGTGTATGTGTATGTGTTTGTGCACGTGCGCACATGTCTAACACATTCACCTCATTGTCACTGTACAGCGTTTTATGGAATGCTACATTACATTCAACAAATTTAAAGTAATATTAACTTTCCAACTTATATAATAATGCAGTAATTAAAAAATCTTGTTTCGATCTGATGTTCAAATCTCATTCTGAAATCCGATGAAGCATTACCACAGCAGCTAGGCTAGCTAGCTTGTACATTTTTCCCTTTTTGAATACTTTTTTTCTCTAATATCTAAAAAGAATTACTCAAAAAAACTTATTCAGACTGTGAGAAAGCTGCTATATGTTTCACAATGGTCGGATTTTCTTTGAATAATTGTTCCTCTGCAACCAAGCATGAAAAACAAGCTGCTGCTTTATTTTGTGGTCAGGTCCCCGTTAGTCAGTTGCCCTCACCACATCCGGTGCCATGTGGTAGTGTGTATTCATGGTACCGGTTACCCCTCACGCCACGCTGTATTCCTCAAACATTTGCTTAAACATACAGATCCTATGATTATGAAAATTGAGAAGCCCGATCGCATGCTGTTGATCCTATTGTGGCAGAGCAGGAGACCCTGCAAATACTGGAAGGAGGTATGAATTGACCAGGAACTAGAAAACTAGAAAGATCATGATTATGTATTTACTTTCACAAAAGGCAACAATCTTATTTTTATTGTGTAATAAGAGCCAAGCCATGATTATATTCATGTCTCTTTGGATTTTCTACATGCTCCTAGAAATTTTGTTGTAAAAACTCAAATACACAAATATCCCTCCAAAATAGAAATGTGTGTGAAATACAAGAGTCCTACTTGTACAAAAAAACAACAGGTCAGATTTTTCAGATTTACAGAAATATGCATTTCAATACATAATGCAGCTGTCAAGTGAGCTCCAAGTAAAAAAAAAGAAAAAAAAAAGATTCATGCCCGAGCGTCATTTGTAAATGAGTGACCTTTGTGTTCCTCAAATTAATTTCTTAGTCAAATTGAAATCCATGGCAACCTCCCTGTTTTGTGTGCTTAGTCAAAATAAGACTGTATGAATTAAGTGAAAAACAGCCTATTGCTCTTCAGCTTGTCCTGTGTGCAAACTCTATCAACAAAAATGTGCAGCTCCAAATTCTACGATGCGTCTCATTTATTAGTATCAACGGCTTAACTTTATAGACTTTCTTTATTTTTTAAGTTTATGTACATGATTTTACATTGATCTGAAATCTCAGGTTCATAAGAAAAGGACAGATACGTGCTCTTTAAAAAAAGATTACAAGTATAAAATAAATAGTGTTGGAGGTGGGAAAGGTTTTCATGGTGTTCCCCGCAGCGTTCTTTGCTTCTAATAGTAATTTCTTGTTTTGACCTTGTATGTTGCTCGAATTTTGCCTGATATTGACCTCATTCTGCCTCGGATTCCTGCCTGTCATCTGGACATTGCTGCGTATAAAGGAGACACCGCAAATGAAGGGTCCCCCGGAATCCTTCTCACAATAACAAAGAATAAACATGGTGCTATTATATAATGGTGTATTTTTGTGGGGAAACCTTTCAAAAGAAATTTTTGCATTTCGTTGTAAAGAGGGTATGAACTTAGGGTTTGTGCACTATGGGACAGTGCAGAAATTGTGTGATTGCGCAATAACCGCATGGTTGTGTAACAATAACAGGGTTGTGGAAACACTACTGCAATATGCACTCGTGTAAAACTGTGAAAAACAATTTGACCTCAAAGGATGACACTAGTCCATATGATGTGTGTATGTGAGCGTGTGATATGATGTATATGTTGCAATAACAGTATAGAAAACAGATAAAATATTAAAACTAGTGTTACGGTTGATGTTGACAGACATTGTGGATTACTATACAATATCTATTTTCTGTCCAGAAAATGAAAGCTTAACCTAAATGACTACAGAAAGACTCTCAGACATGAAAAAGGTTTGGCCACTGAGGCTCACTGAGGGGACCTCATATAAGTGAATCAGTGCTTAAGCCTTTGCCATTCCATTGATCCAAACATTAGATAAGGATTGGGGGTGTTGGTCTGCTCTCAAAACTACTGTCCATGAGTAAAATGACTAGTTCCAAAGCGCTTGGAGTACCAGACTTTTTATTTGTATAGCGCTTTTAACAATGAACATTGTCTCAAAGCAGCTTTACACAGATAATGTGGTGATAAAGAATGAATAAGATGTTTTTTTTATGTGTACATTTGTCCCTGATGAGCGAACCGGTGATTGTGGTGAAGGAAAAACTCTCTGACAATGTATAAGGAAGAAACCTTGACTTGAACCAGACTCAAAAGGAAACCCATTCTCATCTGGGTTGGACCGAATGTCAATTTTTTTATAGATAAATTATGTTGAGGTTTGCAGTGATGGTGATCAAATGCAAACTGTAGCCATCTGTTTTAAAATTGTTTTGATTACCGCTTGGTGGTATCTATTTAGCACAAACATACAGTTCAGCATCAGTTCAACAGCAAGCAGAACATATGGAAAGCATGAAATGATTGAAGAAACTACTGACAACACCCGTGGCCTTATTTGCTTGATTTTTTTAAGCAGTTGAAAAGAAGGTTTTGGGCTCATGATAATTTATTAGATATCAATCAGTGTTTAACTCATTAATATCATTCTATTAATAGATTGGTGTGCTGAGAGTCACATCAGAGTCTTTTCACATAGACTTAGTTGATTAAGCAAAGAGTCCTGTGACAAAAATTACACTACTGCAGTTTAACTTTCTGGTTTTTCAGTTTTTTTTGCACTGCTTATCCACTTTGTATTTTTGCACCACCCATAACTTATCACCTCACTACTGTATATTCCACCTATATTTATTCTGTATATACTGTATCATACAACATTCATACTTGTACATAACTGTATCATGTCATTTAAGCATGTTAGCTCCCGACATCTATGCACAATTTTTGCACAGTATATTGTATATTACTATATATACATATATTATTACCTACTGCACCTTCTGTAAATTATCCTTCCTTAACCCTGTACATATGGACCCCATACCCTTATTTATCACACTGATATTTATTTATTGTAAATAGGCCACTTATGCACTTCTGGTTAGATGCTAACTGCATTTCATTGGCTTTGTACATGTACATTGCACAATGACAATAAAATTTAATCTAATCTAATCTTATCTAATCTCATGTAATAAACTAACTAATTGTTAGATTTTTATCATGCCCAGACAAAACTTAATTCTTGGAGAGGTTTTCCATACGACCTGCGATGCCCATAGTGCCTTTCTGATATCAGGGAAGAATCACACCGCACACAGCAAATGTTCTTCTTCGGTTTATTGCAGGCAGCAGAACGTATATATACACACATTGGAGAGAAAGCTGACCTAAAGTTGTTTCCTGTTTAGACAAGAGGATATACTAGCCATAGATGTGTGAGCCAGATAAGACTCCCTGTTTACCTTATATACTAACATCATAAATATTCTATAGACACTGAACGTGGACAAGGAATGTGTGTGAAACAGTGTGAAAACCGTCTTAACACTAACAATGGCCACTTTAAATCATTTATGATTTAGCATCACACACCAAAACATAGGATGTTCACCCTGGGAACAGAATCGGTGACATAAACTGCAAATGAAAAGATAAAGACAAACAAAAACATACAGATTCCATTTCATTCTTTCCCAACATGCATATAATCCTTCATCATCACCACTCCAATCGAGGCCTTTATGGCCTGTTTTACCATCGTCATCAAACATGGCAACATACAAAGTACAATTCCAACAATCAATTAAAGAATCATTCCTAAAACAAAATAGTGTTCAACACTTGTAAACAAACTCTTAATCTTCTCAAAAAACTTTGTTCAGCAGTTGTTTCACGTTCTCCAATACATCATGAGACAATTGTTTCTCAGTGCTTGTTCAATATGTCTATTAGCAGTATTATAAGGTATACGTAACAGTTTACTCTCTGAATGATGTGTTCAAAGAGAATAAGAAAAGATCGGAGTCTAGTTACAACTATGCACATATTGTTATAGAATTTAGACCTAGAGCAGGTATCAGGGTAAGCTAAACAAAACAGTCAAGTGAGTCAGATCTTGACCCCGGAGGTGGCCCCCTTTCTACTATAAAGAAAGGATCTTTCCGTGGGCTCTCAACTGTTTCAGCCCTGAATACTCACTTAGGCAGGCTTCTTAGGCCAACAGACCAATTAGTGCACAGATTAAGTGGGTGCTGTTTTGATCCTGCTTGCGTGTATCCAATTCAATTCAATTCAATTCAATTCATTTTTATTTGTATAGCGCTTTTAACAATGAACATTGTCTCAAAGCAGCTTTACACAGATAATGTGGTGATTAAAAATGAATATGTCCCTGATGAGCGAGCCGGTGGCGACTGTGGCAAGGAAAAACTCCCCGAGATGGCATAAGGAAGGAACCAGACTCAAGAGGGAACCCATCCTCATCTGGGTTGCACCGAATGTCCATTTGTAGCAGGTATACAATGACAATACAAAGCCATCCACTGTGGCTGATAATCAGTCAGAACTCCAGTTCTGGTTACAGCTAGAACATTCGCTGGACCCAGATACTTCGGCTCACCGACTTTGGTAGGCTTCAGACTTCGTATCAGGACCTGCTAATTAGGCACAAAAGGGTGTGTTGGCTTATCTGTGGGCAGAGGAAGAGTTAGTGAGACATCAGCACTGATCGAATTCAATTTCTCAACCAGGTTACCTATGGAAGAAATGCCAGTGCGTCCCCTGACCCATGGGGTCGGGAAAGGCCGGCCCATTAGAATTTCAAAAGGTGACAGTTTAGTAGTTGAAGATGGAGTCATTCTCATTTCTGTGAGTACTTCCGGGAGAACAACAGTCCAATTTCGGCCTGTTTCAATGCAGGCTTTGTAACACGCTCCTTAATGGTTCTGTGTGTTCTCTCTACCACTCCAGCTGAATGTGGGTGAAAGGGAATATTAAAATGGCAGTCAATTGCTAAGCTTTTAGCCAAAAGTTGTGTTACCTTCGAAGCAAAAGATGTGCCGTTATCACTTTCAATCACACTAGGAATACCAAACCTAGAGATGATCTCTTTTGTTAATATTTTGACAACCGTTTTAGCGTTCTCTGTCGCACATGCAAATGCTTCTGGCCAATTACTGAATCTGTCAACTATAACCAACAGGTTTCTCAAATTTCCTACTGGTGGCATATGTGTAAAATCTATCTGTAGGTGTTGGAAAGGGGCTTCAGGAAAAGTAAGCGCAGTATGTTGTACAGGTCGATGTACGTTAGTTTTGGCACAAGTCAAACATGAATCCAACACTAGCTTGGTTGTTTTAGCTACATCAGCAATACAGTATAATGCGTTTATAGCCTGTATGACTTTAGCTATGCTAATGTGACATCCCATTGTAATGCTTCACCAACATTATTAAAGCTAGTTTAGGCAGAGCAATTTTACCATCTACATCTCTAATGATACCAGCAGAATCTGATTTACATTGTTTGGAAGCCCAATACTTTATGTCCTCCTCAGTAGGCTGACTCTGAAGTATTTTTAGGTCAATGTCTGGTATATTGGAGATATGTGACATCATCGGAATCTCAGGATTTGTATGTACTGTGCCCAAATCTACTGGTTGTTTTGCTGCTTCCTTAGCTACTTTATCCGCTAACGTGTTTCCCTGAATTTCCTCTGAATCACCTACGGCATGTCCTTTAACCTTCACTATGGCCACTTTGGCAGGGAGCTTTTAAAAGGTCGCCTATGAGATTAAAATGTGCTATGGGCTTTCCATCAGCTGTTTTAAATTCTCTTTGCTTCCATGTTTCGGCAAAATCATGCACAACACCATAAGCATACTTAGAATCAGTGTATATAGTCACTACTTTACCTTCAGACAACTGACATGCTCTTGTAAGTGTGACCAACTCTGCAGCTTGTGCAGATGTGTATGGTAATGATTTAGCTTCAACTATTACATCAGGTAATCTTACAACCGCATATCCACATAAATACACACCATCAGAAGGTTTTGAACATGAACCATCGACATATAAGCAATCCCCCTCTTCCAGGGCCGTATCTAAAAGATCGGGCCTACAAGAGGTCTCTTGTTCAATGTGTTCAAGGCAATCATGTGCGTCGTCAAAACCATCTACGTCAATATCGTCTAGCAGATCACGCAGCGCTACTACAGCTGAATGCGGCTGAGAAGAAGGCTTAATAGTTAAGTTTTCCGTTGCCAAGAGTGTGGTTTCATAACCAGATCTACGTTGTGCTGTCATATGTTGTTTGTTGAGGTTGTGTAAAATAGCTGTTACCTGATTTGAGGTGTACAGTATCAAAGGATGTGACAGCACCGTTTTCTCAGCATCCCGGACCATCAGAGCCGCAGCAGCCACTGCACGCAAGCACGAGGGCAACCCTTGTGCTATATTGTCTAAAGATTTGGAAAGATACGCAACAGGGCGATATCTGTCACCGTGTTCCTGGGCTAGGATCCCCGCAGCCGTACCACCACGTTCGTGCACATAAAGGTAAAAAGGCTTAGCATAATTCGGAAGACCTAGAGCTGGAGCAGACTGTATAGCCTTCTTGAGGGCAGCAAAACTGTCAGTCATTTCATGAGTCCACAGAATGAGATGTGATGGAGGAGCTTTGTGATCAATAGCACTACGCAAAACTTTATCATGCTGTGCGTAGTCAGGGATCCATGCTCGGCAGTAGTTCACCAGTCCCAAGAAGCTCTGCATCTGTTTCACAGTCAGAGGTCTTGAAAACCTAGTCACAAGCTGTTCTCGGTCCTGCGATATCTTACGTTGGCCTTCTGAGATCACATGGCCCAGATATGAGACCTTTCTTTCACCCACTGTAGTTTCTGGTGTGAAGCTTTAAATCCAGCCTGAGACATTGCAGACAATCACTGACGCTTTGTGGCGATGTGTGGAATGTGTGTGAAACAGTGTGAAAACCGTCTTAACACTAACACTAATCTAATGGATACTTAAGTAGATTTGAAGGCAAATACTTTTGTATTTTTACTCAAGTATAAGTTTAAAGGTAGCATTTTTACTTTGACTGAGTGGATCTACAGGTGCATATCAATAAATTAGAATATCATTAAAAAGTTTATTAATTTTAGTAATTCAAGTGAAAGTGAACCTCGTTTATATTATATAGATTCATCACACAGACTGATATATTTCAATTGTTTATTTCTTTAAATTTTGTTCACATTTAATAAAAATCCACCAAGTCACTCTCTCAAAACATTAAAATACATTATAAGATGTTTGAAGAAATACTTCAAATATTTTTAGTGAATTGTTGGCCTTCTGGAAAGTATGTTCATTTACTGTATATGTACTCAATACTTGGTCGGGGCTCCTTTTGCTTGAATTCATTCCCCCATATCGGCGTGGCATGGAGGTGATCAGTCTGTGGCACTGCTGAGGTGGTATGGAAGCCCAGGTTTCTTTGACAGTGGCCTTCATCTCATTTGCATTTTTTGGTCTCTTGTTTCTCATTTTCCTCTTGACAATAAGCCATAGATTCTCTATGGGGTTTAGATCTTGTGAGTTTTCTGGCCAGTCACCACACTAACACCATGGTCATTTAACCAACTTTTGGTGCTTTTGGCAGTGTGGGCAGGAGCCAAATCCTGCTGGAAAATGAAATCAGCATCTCCATAAAGCTGATCTACAGAGGGAAGCATGAAGTGCTCTAAAACTTCCTGGTAGACGGCTGTGCTGACCTTGGACTTGTGAACTTTCTGGACTGTCAAGTCAGCAGTCTTCCCCATGATTGTGTAGCCTGAACCAGACTGAGACACCATTTAAAGGCTCAGGAAACCTTTGCAGGTGTTTGGATTTAATGAGCTGATTAGAATGTGACACCACGAGTCTCCAATATTGAACTTTTTCACAATATTCTAATTTTCGGAGGTGATTTATAGGTTTTCATAAGCTGTAAACAAAAATCATCCAAATTAAAAGAAATAAACACTTAAAATATATCAGTCTGTGTGTGATGAAGCTATAAAATATACGAGTTTCACTTTTTGAATTGAATTACTAAAAAGAATCAACTTTTGAATGATATTCTAATTTATTGAGATGCACCTGTACATGATTTACAGTTATGTTCAAAATAATAGCAGTACAATGTGACTAACCAGAATAATCCAGGTTTTTAGTATATTTTTTATTGCTACGTGACAAACAAGTTACCAGTAGGTGCAGTAGATTCTCAGAAAACAAACAAGACCCATCATTTATGATATGCACGCTCGTAAGGCTGTTCAATTGGGCAATCAGTTGAAAGGGGTGTGTTCAAAAAAATAGCAGTGTGGCATTCAATCACTGAGGTCATCAATTTTGTGAAAAAACAGGTGTGACTCAGGTGGCCCCTATTTAAGGATGAAGCCAGCACTTGTTGAACATGCATTTGAAAGCCTGAGGAAAATGGGTCGTTCAAGACATTGTTCAGAAGAACAGCGTACTTTGATTAAAAAGTTGATTGGAGAGGGGAAAACCTATAAAGAGGTGCAAAAAATTATAGGCTGTTCGGCTAAAATGATCTCCAATGCCTTAAAATGGAGAGCAAAACCAGAGCGACGTGGAAGAAAACGGAAGACAACCATCAAAATGGATCGAAGAATCACCAGAATGGCAAAGGCTCAGCCAATGATCAGCTCCAGGATGATCAAAGACAGTCTGGAGTTACCTGTAAGTACTGTGACAGTTAGAAGACGTCTGTGTGAAGCTAATCTATTTTCAAGATTCCCCCGCAAAGTCCCTCTGTTAAAAAAAAGGCATGTGCAGAAGAGGTTACAATTTGCCAAAGAACACATCAACTGGCCTAAAGAGAAATGGAGGAACATTTTGTGGACTGATGAGAGTAAAATTGTTCTTTTTGGGTCCAAGGGCCACAGACAGTTTGTGAGACGACCCCCAAACTCTGAATTCAAGCCACACTACACAGTGAAGACAGTGAAGCATGGTGGTGCAAGCATCATGATATGGGCATGTTTCTCCTACTATGGTGTTGGGCCTATTTATCGCATACCAGGGATCATGGATCAGTTTGCATATGTCAAAATACTTGAAGAGGTCATGTTGCCTTATGCTGAAGAGGACATGCCCTTGAAATGGTTGTTTCAACAAGACAATGACCCCAAACACACTAGTAAACGAGCAAAGTCTTGGTTCCAAACCAACAAAATTAATGTTATGGAGTGGCCAGCCCAATCCCCGGACCTTAATCCAATCGAGAACTTGTGGGGTGATATCAAAAATGCTGTTTCTGAAGCAAAACCAAGAAATGTAAATTAATTGTGGAATGTTGTTAAAGAATCATGGAGTGGAATAACAGCTGAGAGGTGCCACAAGTTGGTTGACTCCATGGCACACAGATGTGAAAAAAACTGTGGTCATACAACTAAATATTAGTTTAGTGATTCACAGGATTGCTAAATCCTAGAAATAAAAATGTTTGTACAAAATAGTTTTGAGTTTGTACAGTCAACGGCATACACTGCTATTTTTTTGAACACACCCCTTTCAACTAATTGCCCAATTGCACAGCCTTACGAGCGTGCATATCATAAATGATGGGTCTTGTTTGTTTTCTGAGAATCTACTGCACCTACTGGTAACTTGTTTGTCACGTAGCAATAAAAAATATACTAAAAACCTGGATTAATCTGGTTAGTCACATTGTACTGCTATTATTTTGAACATAACTGTATGTACTTCGTCCACCACTGGTTACACCTTTAGTGAAATCAAATAAAGGTAGTAATACTGCTAATAGACCATTATGATATAAAAAATGAAGGTGGCTATTGGGTTTTTAGGTACTACGCTGTGTGCACAATTATTAGGCAAGTGATTATTTTGACCATATCATCATTTTATCCATAATTTCCAAGTCCAAGCTGCATACATTTGAATGCTTATTGGGCAGTGTTATATGCCATATTCCACAACTGCAATCTACCTGGAGTGTCAAGAAGTACGAGGTGTTCAGTTCTCAGAGACATGGCTAAGGTAAGAAAGGCTGAAACCCGATCACCTCTGAACAAGTTGAAACGTCAAGAATGGGCCAAGAAATATCTGAAGACAGATTTTTTGTCTTTTGAGACAAAGGTTTTGTGGACTGATGAGGTGAGAGTGACTCTTGACAGACCACATGGATGGGCCTGTGGTTGGATCAGTAACGGACACAGAGCTCCACTTTGACTCAGATGCCAGCAAGGTGAAGGTGGGGTACTGGTATGGGCAGGGAGTATTAAAGATGAGCTAGTTGGAAATGGAAATGGAATCAAAATCATCTCTCAGACCTACTGCCAATTTTTAGAAGACACTTTCTTCAAGCAGTGGTACAGGAAAAAGTCTGCATCTTTCAGGAAGACTTTGATTTTTATGCCAGTCAACGCTCCATCACATGCATCAAAGTACTCCACTGCTTGGCTGGCCAGTAAAGGCCTTAAAGATGAAAAACTAATGACATGGCCCTCTTCTTCACCTGACTTCAACCCTATTGAGAACCTTTGGGCCCTTCTTAAGCAGGAAATGTACAGTGAAGGTAAACAGTACACCTCTCTGAACAGTGTCTGGAAGGCCGTGGTTGCGGCTGCACAAAAAGTTGATTCTGACCAGATCAAGAAACTGACTGACTGCATGAATGGAAGGCTTGTGAATGTTATCGAAAGAAGGGTGGCTTTATTGGTCACTGAGGTTTTCTTTTTGAAATTTCAGAAATGTTTATTTGTAAATTTTGAGTTTGTTTATTATTCTCACTTTAACAGGTGAAAATAAACAAGTGAGATGGGAAAATATTTGTTTTTCATTTAGTTGCATAATAATTCTGCACACTAATAGTTGCCTAATAATGGTGTTCATGTAAATATTCTCTTAAGAAAGCCTAAACTTCACTTTTACTACTTAAATGTTCAGGTTTGAGGGATTGTTAACATTTTGGATTGACCAAGAGCACTGTAGTTGCACAATAACAAAATTCAGTTGAATTAAACAACTTTACAGAAAGAATTATTAAAAAAAAAAAGATCGAATGTAAATTTGAGCGAAAGAGAATCAGAAAACTCCCTGAGATGATATGAGAAAGCAAAATTGAAAGTGTGAATTCTGTGTACTGTATCCACTGTTATCAAATTAAAAGCATAATAGCAATTAATGCAGCTTTTTAGGTTATACAGGACGTATTTTCCATGTGCAACCCTCTGATGAGTGTGCTGCTTCTATGACCCTGTTGTCTCTGTCTGTTTCTGCTCATTTAACACTGAGTACATTTGCTTTGTAATGCTGAGGTAAACTGGACTTGCTACATCACGGCCACAGTTGCTTGCATATTTTATTCACAATAGAACATAGGAAGGATATAAAATGTTTAAACTGAGGAAATGTACCATTTTGAAGAAAAAATATTGTGATTTGGAATTTGAATTCGTGACAGGGCCATGTTTACCACTCTGTAGCATTGCGTCTTCTGTCCGTTTACATCTGGGAACTGTTGAGAAATTTAGCTAGCTCGGTTTATAATATAATGATAATAAATATAATATGTAATATTTAATAATAATAAAAGCAATAATAGTAAAAAGTCGGTTTAATAGTAATAGTAAGGTCGGTTGAGTGGCAGGTGCATTGTGCACAGTGTGCAAAAAGAAAAAGGCAAGTGAATAGACAAGTGCAAGGGCATTGTGCACTGTGCAAAATGATGGTACAGGATGTATGGAACATATTAGAAAATGTCAGAAAATATTAGACAAAGATATTGATGATTGGTGTATTAAGTAAGTTCACAAAGAATTAATAATCATGCTTTAGAGGCAAATTTAGTATATATACAGTTATGCATACATTATATTATCACAATGCTTGTAAATGTAATACATGTTAAAAGGGCCAGTGAGCAGATAAGGCTGATGGATTAGGTTAGGGATTAGAATAAGGGAAAAAAAATGGCAGTTGTAAAAAATATGGGAGAAAGTTCACGGTGAAAGAACAATAGTGTCAGGTCCTGAGGAATAGGATGGATCAGGATCATCTCAAGTTGCCATGGGAGAAGTTAGGGAATAATCAGTAGAGGCAGAACCCTGGGAAAAAGGCTCGATCAGTAGCTCAAGATCAGTTTAAGTAGAGGTGTCTTAAGTATGACCCAGAGGAACCGGAGGATTTATCTGAGGTGGAAAATAGATAGAGAATAGATGTAATTGTATTACAGTTTTTTTTTTTCTCTAAACTACTTGTTCAACCTCCACATCATTTAGTCATTTGTGCTCTTCATAAGAACATTTCTCATTGCTTTGATCAAATTGCAAATGCTTTGGTACATCATTTAATCGATTTTGTACAAGTGTCTGCTGTTTCCTACATTATCAGTTGTTTATGTCATGATCAAAATGTATTATACTGGTTTCACCTAAATGGTCTTAACCCCCAAAACATTTAGGCATCAGTTCATTGCATAAGTCATTGAGTGCAAAATGGTTAAACCAGTTGTCAAAATTTGTCAAGCTCTTCTTCTTCACAGTTCTATTAAACTTTTTTGGTAAATGTGCCTTAAATTGATTAATTTAAACCTTGATTGTCACTATTGAAGGGGCGTGTTCACAGATTAACCAATAATCAACTAGTTCTCTAAAATAGGTCAAGGCTGAATCTCATGAACTTTACTGTAATTGGCGAGTGTATATAAAAAGAGCAAAACACAGATTTACAATTGTTGAAAATGGATGAACAACTAGGAAACGAACATGGTCAAGAGCCAAGAATAAGGATGCATGCTGGAAGGGTAAGGAGGCAAAATAGAGGAAGAGGAAGAAGATGCCAGAGACATAGACACATTTCAGATGAAATTAAAGCCACTATTGTGGACCATGTTGTCAATCATGGCCTCACAATGGTATTGCAAGGGATGATATCTGTTGGGCTTCCTTGAAATTTGATGAATTTACCAAGAAAATATATGAATTTACCGGAATGTGTTTACCGCAAATAGGCGGAGTATGCAAGTCCTCATGAAATTATTGGTGTATGTAAATTGTTAAGGAGGAGATATTAGAGAAAATATGTAAATTTGCAGTTTTAAAACTTATTGGTAATTAATTAGTGAATAGCTAAACCTGATTTGAACATTGAGCCACTTGTCTGCTCGGACATGGGTCTGAGTTCGGAAGGAACTGAGACCAGTTGCTAAATTTTGTGAGAGGAATGTTGTCCCATATGAATCTGATACAGGATTCTAGCTTCTCAACAGTTCTGGGTGTACTTTGTTGTGTTTTTAGCATAGAAAGTAAAGTTACCTGCCTGGTTTGTGGATGTCATTGCTAAAATTAGCAATATGATGTCGTTAGAGTATGCAGAAAAACTAGTTCATGCATTTTATTACATCTAGATTAGACTACTGTAATGCTTTACTGTCTGGGTGTTAAAATAAGTGCATAAATAACCTTCAGTTAATTCAGAATTTAGGTGCAGGCTATTTGTTGGTACCTCAAACAATAAAGACTACAGCAGGGGGCAGATCTTTCTCTTATAAAGCCCCACAATTATGGAACAGACTTCCAATCAGTGTTCGGGACTCAGACACAGTCTCAGTGTTCAAGTGTTTTATCAGTAGATTTTTTTTAGGTAAAGGAGCAGATCTGGAGGGGTCATGGATAAAGAGTGTTTGGTGAACTGGGATATTTGTATGCTGTCGTCCCCTCACTCTCACACGTTCACTCAGGTTTGTTGACGGTGGTGTGGTGGGTCATCTCTTATCCCATAGATCCCTCATGTCAGTGTTAACTTCTGGTTCTCCCTTGTAGTTATGCTGCCATAGCGAGTCTTGCCGGAGTCCCCAACTGCACAGTGACATTAACTTTCATACAACAATAAAGACACTTAATAATCCATATCCTTCTCTTCCTGTCACCTCTCTCTCTCTCTCTCTCTCTCTCTCTCTCTCTCTCTCTCTCTCTCTTTCTCTCTCTCTCTCTCTCTCGGTTGAGTTAAATATCCTCCTGAGGCACCAGTGACCACTGTTCCTGCTCCTTTCCTCGGATCTGCCTGCTTCTTCTCGGCCTGCCTCTGGATGGTGTTCTCTTTGATTGGAGGCCACTCTGTGCAGCTGGGGATGGTTTCACATCAAGTGGCCTGGAGATCCATGAAATTACGGAGTAAGAACGGGAGCTTTGAGGATGGATTTGGACTGTAGTTAATGTCAACAGTCTGCTACACTCAGGACTCAGAACTGCAACACTGCACACCTCAACATTGTTTGACTATAATAAATAGATTGTTCATTAGGGACAAACTTACACTTATAAAGAACAATCTGATTTATTCTTTCAAACCACATTTCTTATCTGTGTTAAGCTGCTTTGAGACAGTGTCCATTGTTGAAAGTACTATACAAATAAAAATAAATTAAGTCAGAAAAAAAGTGAACCCAAATGAAACTAGAGAAGCTGGAGAAAACCCACATCGAGCATTACATCAAAGTTGCAAGCACAGACTTAGTATTCATTTTAATTAGCAATAACCGGAATAAACAGATGGTGAGAATCTTCCACTTCAACCCATGTAAAGCATATCTTCATGGTGAGACCTGTGCTGTAAAAACACATTATTTATCAGTGAACTTAAATGTTTCTGTGCTGCTGGATGGTGCATCTGAAGTGAAGGCTGCTGTAGATATGTTGTAGCCATCTGTAATCATAAGATGTAGGATGTAGTTAAGACATTAAGAATGCCATTATGCCTCGGGAGTAAGAACTTCATTCGTTGATGAACGTTACTTACATCTCCTGGGAAACAAGTGATAGAAACCCCTTCTGTTTGAAGATCCATCAAGGACACTCTGAAATGTAAAAGTAGTGACAGTTTAGTACAGTTTTACAATGTTAGCATTAAGAAATTTTGTGAAAGTGTGTTTACCCCTTCAGGTTTAGAGCTAAAATTCATCTGCCTCCACCTTCCTAGAAGGATGCCAAAAATCTAAAAAAAAAAAAAAAAAAAAAAAAAAAAAAAGTCTGACGTATTTCAATGCCCTCCTTTTGCATTCATATGGTTAAGAAATAACAGTGAAATAACATCCATGTTGAATCCTCTGCATCATGCTGTTCAGAATAAAGCTGATATAAAACAGAATATAAATCAAAATCCATTATCATTGAGAAGTTTTTGAGTTCACTGTTTTTTTCTCCTGCTCTTGATGATCTACTACTAATAATCTATTACTGCTAATCTACAGATGATCTAAAAAAAAAAAATAGAGAGAGAAATAATGTTAGTGTATGAGAATACACTACCATACCTTATTATCCAGAAGCGTCCCAAAAACTAATATGAAGAAGCCCTTTGGAGACATAAATAGGATAAATTACATACACAATTACATAAGTTCCGTACACAAATGCATCATATGGACACAAGTTTTACGGACACCTTAGCATGAGATTGGTGAGTGATTTTTGAACATTTTATTTCACATTTTGTCCATATTTGATTTTTAATAATAATGTTCCACGAGATTTTAAAGTGTGCTTGTGGAGATTTGTGCTTGTGGAGATCATTCAGCCACAAGGATGTTAGTAAAGTCAGGTACTGATGTAAGTGGAAGTGAGGAGGCCTGGGGTGCAGTCGGCGTTCCAATTCATCCAAACAGGTTGAGATCAGAGCTCTATAGTAGGCCACTCAAGATCATCCACTCCACCCCAATCCAAAGTAACTTTGTAGGAAGAGGCTGGAAAAATCAGGTGTCCCAATACTTTGTGTCCATATAGTGTGTATATTATTAAGTACAATTTTAAACAGGTAAAATGACAGCTTATATCAACATTTATCATTTCATACATTTTTACTTCATTGTCATTTCTTTGCAGCTTCTACATTAAAGGTGTATGAAGGTGATTTTGAATATTGGTACCTGTAATGAATTAAGGACCGCAAACACCACATGAATCCCGTAGGCTGACGACACCATGGTTCCGATCCCGAATCCCCATGTTAGACCAAAAAGAGGGGTTAAAATGCCCACACACCTGGCAATCATTACTAAAGCACGTTTGTCATCTCGCTGAATGCTGGCCAGAAATTCACTCCTCAGGATCTTATATATGATCACAATAAGCACCAGGAGATTTATAAGCACGATGAGCAGAGCTGGAATCACGAACGCCAGTATAGCATTTGTTTTATACCAGTTGAGCCAGCACGTATTTTCTTCTTGAATGTATCCCCCATTTCCAGCTGTTACTGCCACCGTGATGACGGCAATTATTAACGGAGCTCCGTAGCCGACAGTAAAGGCTATGGTCATCATCACAGCCCTGGACATCCTGGAGAAAATCACGACAGTGCGGTAGAGAAGCAAGAGTGCAGACAGCAGCATCCAGAAGAAGAGAGCGAGGTAAAAGAAGTGGATAAAGAAGGTGACGGTACTGCATGGACCCACTGGTGTCTTCTGACCTGGTTTTCCTATCGCAGCTCCAATAATGAAGCATATATCGGCGACAAGAAGGGACAGAGCCATGTTGACTATGAAGACATGACGCATGTAAGATGTATCCGTTTTCGACACAAATTTCCAAATAAGGCTTTCGAAAAGGAGGCACAAAAGCAAGCTGCCAATCGAAACGCCTACGCCGATGTAGGTTATATAGGCCAGAGCATCATTTTCCAGAGAGAACGGTGACATCAGGATCGAAAACGAGGTCGTGTGGTTGCACTGGCATGTTAATCTCTTGGTTTGATCACCTCCTGGCTTCAGTTCACATCCAGTAGAGTCCCAGGCACCAAGTCCATCCAAAAGACTGAAGTTCCAGAAGACACACTGTGGGTTTCCTAATGACTGATTTATTACACTGTAGCCAAGAGAGATGTTGCTTATTAAGGAATCTCCTTTAATCATAACCACATCGCCATTGATTTTGGTGCTGGTTTCATTGCTGTCACTGAAGGTCGCATTGCGAACAGGTAGCACGCTGTCAAACGCTGAGAAGATGATGACTGTGACCGGGAAGGGTGTGCTAGTCTCTGGAATGACTATCTGAGTAGAAGCATTTGTGCCAAGGATTTCCTGGATCAGGTTGTTTAAGTTCCTCACAAGCTGGATATTTGATGTTGTTATTGAAAAGTTATTGTCTGAGAAACTGCTTCCGATAATTTCGATCGACTGAAGAAGCACAGAGCTCACATTTCGGGTCGCTTTGTCATTGTTTAAACTAGTCCACGTCGCTTGGGCTTTCTCTGATGTGATGACGTCCACCGTGTTGAGGAAATCCTGGAAGATGCATTTAATTAGTGAAAATTGAGACAAGCAAGACATTCGGGATTCAGCTTTTCTGTAACTGGCTTTGGATGCACATTAACCATAGAAGATTTCATTACTTAAACAACAGCTTACACTAGGTACGCTATATGGAAAAAAGTATTGGGACACCCGACATTCGTACAGTACATGTTTCTAGTGAAAACTGAGCACAAGCTCCCTGAAGACATACTTTCTATTTGTTGGAGTGGAAGAACTCCTGCTATAAAGCTCTGACCTCAATCCTAATGAACACTTTTGGGATGAATGTGAACACTGACTGCACCCCAGGCCTCCTCATCTCACCTACTGTATATCACCTACTGTACATCAGTTCATGAATTTACTAACACACTCAAAAAAATCTAGTGTAACATCTTCCCCGAAGATTGGGGGTTGTTATAACAAAAAATGGGGAGTAAATGTGAAATTGGATGTTCAAAAAAATACTACGAGATGTCCACAAACTTTTGTCCACATAGTGTATGTCATATGAAATAAATGTAATCATCATCAATCAAAAGGATCAATTATAATATGAGGTGTCGATATATACAAGTACGTACCACCATCACGGTTTTGTCAACTGTAAACGATTGTGTATTTGAAATAGTCGCAATTGTGCTGAGTACATCTACGACTTTCAGGAGATTGACAGGAACTGTGGCGATGTCCTCAGAATTAATTGTAGCAGCATTACTGAGGTTAGCAATGAACGTTGGGACTTCATCCGGGAGTAAATACTGGAGTTGAGAAAAAAAAAGATAAAATATTTGAGCAAATTCAAGTTACAAATCAGCCAATTATAAATATGCTTTATCTCCAAAAGAAAGTCATAATATTACTTTAGCTTGATCTGCCAGGTTCTGGATGACACGAAGGGTGCAGTTGCCTGATATTATGCTCCACTTTCCTGCATTATTACACACTGCCCACTGAATGCCAGTCTCATTTCCATTACATTGTCTGAATGTTGTCTGGTTAACAGAGCCCACACCGAAGCTGCTGTCTTCACAGTCGAACGCTGAAGGGGAACAACATGAGTGCGGGTTTTTAGGTTTCCGTCAGCCCATAAACCTGGACCACTCTACATTTGTATTCATTTGTATTATATAACAACCAAAGAAAAATTCCATGCACAGGTTATTGCTCGCATTGTTCACACATTTGCTGTACATTTGTACATCTGAAAATTTAAAAGCAGTGTCCACTAGATAGCACACCAGAGCCAAAATAGTCCCGTCTGCTCTTGAATCTCTCACATTTACAAATGAAATAATTTTATACACAGATGAGTTCTCTGAAAACTTCCTGGTGTCTTCCAGACTGTTTTCAAGGTTTGAATCTCAAATGAAAAGCTCTGATCTTACATTTAAATGTAATCTGCATAATGTCCAGTAGTCTGGTACAGAAAAAAACAGAGCTGTCTGTAGGTTTGAAGGTTTGGCAGGACATTGCATTTTCTACACTTCTTATCTTCCACAGGGTCAAAAGATGAGCCTGGAGCCCAGGGAACACAGGGGGGGCAACCTGAACCAACCCAATTGCCCACTCATTACAGACCTTTTAAAATGCCAATCAATTTACAGCACAGTCTTTGGAGTGCTGTGACTGGTATTTGGCACTGCTGCCCTCGTGGAGGTCACTCTGTGCAGCTGGGGATCCATAAAATTACGGAGTAACACAGGAGCTTTGAGGATGGATTTGGGCTGTACTTAATGTCAACAGTCTGCTACACTGGCTCAGGACTACAGTGTGCATTTGATCACCATCATTGAACATCTCAACATCATTTATATGTAATAAATGGACATTCGGTGCCACCCGGGTGAGGATGAGGTTCCCTCTTGAGTCTGGTTCCTCTCAAGGTTTCTTCCTTATGCCATCTCGGGGAGTTTTTCCTTGTTTCCTTGAGACAATATTATACTGTATACACTTATTTACACTTCTTACTTATTTACACTTATAGATGTTCTTACACTAAAGAACATCTAATTAATTCTTTATTACCACATTATCTGTGTAAAGCTGCTTTGAGACAGTGTTCATTGTTAAAAGCGCTATACAAATAAAAATTAATTGAAATTTAATTGAAGTTTTCAGGCCAAGAAGTGCTCAGAAAAATTCCAAAAACTTTGAGAACCAGCTTTTGTTAAAGTTGAATAACAATATTGGCCTTCTCCAAGACTGAGGTTCATTTGATTTGTTCATTGAACACTAATGGTTCTGTGACATGCAGTTTTGGGCAGTAACGCGTTACTAGTAATGCATTGTAACGCAGTTACTTTGAACAGTAACTAATACCGTAACGCATTATTGTTTAAATAAAGTAACTCCGTTACCGTTACCGTATGGTGCGTTGTCCGTTACTTTTATAAAATGAATGAATTTGGGCTGAAGTGTAGACTACAGTCTAACCTGTTTACAGCAGAGACGCATTGTAGGATTGGTGGATGAACCACTGCATACACGAAGAAGACGCACTGTGGGCGTGTCTCCGTTTATTCAGGTCTGTGCGGCAGTAATGGCGAGTCGAGGCGAGAGCAAGACGAGTTTCTCAAAGTGGAAATATGCTCATTATTTCACTTTAGTTGAGCATAAATACAAAAACTTTTTAGTCAAATGTAAGCTGTGTCTTTCTGGTTTGAAGGTCGTATCTACTGCGATAAACAGTAACTCCAATCTGTTGAAGCACCTCCAGAAACTCTACGCCTCGACGAAGCTAGAAGCTAACCCGGTGTTTTGTTCTACATTGTTGATAGATTTCATACTTAAGCTGTGAAAGGAAGATTTATAAGAGCTTAACACAACAGCGTTTATGATGCAGAAGCCACTTTAGTTTTTGATTCTGAATATATTATTCAGCTTGTTTTGTTATTTACTTCAGAAATCCTTGTGATATATTCAGTTTGTGCTGGTCTGACTTAAATAAAATAGTGTTTAAAAATTACTTTGTGTTTAAGTCAGTTTTGTGTTTGTATAGACCATAACGCATAGAAGGGCATTAATGGAAACATTAAAGAATGTTCTTTAAAAAAGTAACTAAAAAGTTACTTTTAACAGTAACGCATTACTTTTTGGTGTAAGTAATCAACAAAGTAATTGAGTTACTTTTTGAATGTAGTAACGAGTAACTGTAACTAGTTACTATTTCTTAGTAACTAGCACAACACTGGTGACATGATACTGTAAATGTATTTGTTAATTGATATCTTTTTGAAAGTTTGCTATACAACTTTGTTTTCCTTTTTTTAACCAACTTGTTTGATTTTAGTTTTATGTTGAAGAGGCTGTTGTGTTGTTCTTGGTTAATGCAGAGTTAAGGTGTCTTGTGTCTTGGTGTCGAGGACTAGTGCATCTTTGAGCACACATTACTGTTAAGTACTGTTCAAATCAGAGACTTTTATTCATGTCATATTGCAATTGGGGACTTTTAACCTATAAAGGAATATGTTTTGCAGTAAGGTATCCATACTTTTACTCAAGTATGATTTTCAGGTACTCTTTACAATTCTGCCCCACATGGGATATAATTCTGGATTCTAAAAATAATAATAAAAAGATTTTGCTCAGAGGAGCTTTGTCAGTAAACCGACATTAAAATACTGCAAATAAATCCAGTTCTTTTAGATTATATTAAAGAGAAGACGTGCGATCACTCACCTTTATTGGTTAATCCTATCAATATGCTTTTCGAGCTGTAATTGAATACACTCAGGCTGGTGTCAGAAAGTCGACATGTGAAACTGAATGCAATGTCAGCGGCTTCACAATCCTGTTTCCAGACAGTATAGCTGTACATGATACAGCCTGACAGTGGACCTGTGATACATAATACTAAATTCTATTATCTCTGCATTATATGCACTTTTAGTGTCTTCTAATAAAGAAATGTATTTGTTAATACAGTCTGTAACAAAAAAGCACTCGATTTAATTATGTGAAATAAATCTGTTTTGGTGTATTACCTGGAGGTGTCAGTGGAGTCATGGAGTCCTTGGTCCACTCAATTGTGTAGCTGTTTTGGGCGCAGCATTGTAGCGGTATGGACAAATTGCCACATTTAAACACCTTATCAGGATCTACTTGGATATTGGGATAGGGCGGGATCACAAGTCTTTGCCACTGGATATGGCTGAGTGAATTGCCTGTTCTTATGCATTCATATGTCCCTGTGGTGAGGTGTGTAGATATACAAGCATTGAGGAACATCAAATAACAGAAAGGAAGAAAAGATTGGACCTAACTTTTTCATAAATACACTGTAGGAACAAAAGTATTTGGACACTTGACATTTCAGTTCTTCCCCACACTCTTGGAGGAACACATTTGTAGAGGATGTCTTTGGATGTAGTAGCATGAAATATTCCCAAGCCAATTCCATGAAAATATGCTCTACATAGGTTGGAGTGGAAGATCTCCTGCTATAGAGCTCTGAGTGCAACCATACTGAACATGAATGAATGTAAGTACTGACTGCAACCCAGGCCTCCTCATCTCATCTACATCAGTACTTGAATTTACTAAAAAAAAAAAATCTAGTGGAACATCATCCCACAAGAGTGGAGGTTATTATAACAGCACTATAACTGGGGACTAAAAGTTGAATGGGATGTTCAAAATAGCACATACCAATTTTATGGTCAGGTGTCCACAAACTTTTGCTCATGTAGTGTTGTTTCAGGAAAATGATATGACAGATTTCATAGAATATCCACCTCAATGTGTGAACGATCAGTGACTTACCAGTGTCTTCTGCACTCACACTGTTGACTATAAGAGTGCGGTTGTTGTTGAGGAGCCTGTATTTCACAGGATTTAGAAAAGGATCAACTCCGTTCACTTGCCATTGAATGTTTCCCATTACATCAATCGGGAGAGCACAAATTAACTGCAAGTCTTGCAGAGGGTATATTTGTCCTGAGCTATTCAGCAGGTCGTACTCCTCTGAAATATAAGAACGTTAATCACTTAATCGGTTTAGTAGTCAAGAACGTTAGCACGAGGTAAACACTGAATACAGGAAACGTTGAAATGTGATAGAATCAGTGAACAAATAAAAATAAAAAAAAGGAATAAAACACTTACCACTGTACGCAAAAGCGTTTTCAGCAACTTTAAATCCATTCAAAGTAAGTATCTGGGAGAGCTCAGAGTTTGCGGCTTTGAAGTCAGGCTCCTTCACAGTGGTGTTGATTGTAAAGTCTACAATTACACTACCAGGCCTAACACACACACACACACACACACACACACACACACACACACACACACACACAAAATTTACTAATTCAATGTAAAGCAGGAAATAAACATGATTTCAATTCATTGCTGGAGTTTAGAGAATCAAACTGTTTACCTGAACCTGAGAATTCTTACTGAGCCAGGTTTGTAGCCAGTCATGTTTCTATAACTAAAATCAATCTGAAAGAGCAAATAAATATCGAAGTTCTACCGATTGTAGTTGAATATTCCTTTAAAAAAATGGTTTTATATATATATATATATTACTGGTTATATATTAAAATAATCAGTATTTATTCACTGGTTCAATAATGGTCACTTTGAATCTATAAAATTTCGTAAAAAGAAATAAGAGCGTAATATTTTATACCACCCAGTAATATATTCCCTTATTTATTATTTTTATTCAATAAGTTACTCACTGCCTTCTCAAGTGTGGTATTATATGTACTGTACGTCGCACTGTTTGGGTTGGTGAGTGCAACATCAAACTTTTCATCTAAAGTCAGCGACATACTTTGCTGAAACTCTAACAGAAAAGAAACAAAGAGGGAATTAGGGCACAACTGCACAACAAATCTGGTAATGCAAATCATCTGACAAGGCATTTATTTGTACTGGTGGAAGAAAATCCGGAAATCCTTTGAAGCAAAGGATTTCTCAGGCTCCAGTTTAGATCGATTATTAAAAATACAGCCTCTAGAGTAGCAGCTTTGTTTTGTGCCTGCACTTTTCTGGAGGAGTTTTGCTGGTCTTTCTTGTCAGGTGACGTACTTGGCCGTGCTCTGGATCACCCTGGAATATTCCTTTCCTACCAAGTTTCTTGGAGCCAGTATCATATTATCACACTCCAACCACCATGCTCCTCTGTCAGGACTATGCACACGCCAAACCGACACTTTCTCACTCCCAACTCGTCACATACGGACGCATTCATCATGATCCTTGGCGTCATTTTCTGACGCCCTGTGGACCCCTTTGGTGACATGTTTTAACGTGCAGGGTTAGGGTAGGGTTAGTTTAAGGTTAGGGTAGGGTTAGTGAGAACGTCTTCCTGAATGCTGTTTCACAGACGGCACTTTGATATCAGACAGTGAGTGTATTGTAAAATCAAAAGGGTTGCACAAGCCAGAGCACTCTTAGTGCCGGTCCCAAGCCCGGATAAATGGGGAGGGTTGCGTTAGGAAGGGCATCCAGTGTAAAACATGTGCCAAATCAAATATGCAGATCATAGAAGTCTATGGGAATCCGTGCGCGTTAAATAATTACACCAAAGGGACCCTGACATTCACGTCCATATGTGACAAGTTGGGATTGAGAACGTGTTCGCCAAACATGGACCCCATCTAAGCCAAACACATTTATCTTTATTTATCTCATTACTTTCTCTCTCTCTCTCTCTCTCTCTCTCACTCTCTCTGTATTTATATGTATACATATACATTATATATGTTTTATTTCATTCATATATACACACTTCACCTCAGTAACATGTTACAATACAGTATGTTACTTTACTGCCAACTACAGGTCATTACTGGCAATACATTATCAACAACTATAGGATATTTTACTATTCTCACAGCAAATACTCTGCTTCTTGTTCTTCTTCTTTTTCAGCACATATTTTAAAACCTGTGCTTTTGTGTGTCTAATAACATCAGATCACACCTGATGCCTCTTACTGGATTGAGAGGATGGTTACACAATACTCACCACCACGACCTGCCAAACGAATGAAATGGGATTCGGAACCATCTGATTAGTAAATGATCTGATTAGTGAATGGTCTGATTGGTGAATAGTCTGATTAGTAAATGATCTGATTGGTGTATGGACTGATTAGTATATGTTCTGATCAGTGAATGGTCTGATTCGTAAATGCTCTGAATAGTGAATGGTCTTATTAGGGTATGGTCTGATTAGGGTATGGTAGGATTGGTGAATGGTCTGATTGGTGAAGGGTCTGATTAGTGAATGGTCTGATTAGTGAATGGTCTGATTGGTGAATGGTCTGATTAGGGAATGATCTGATTGGTGAATGGTCTGATTAGGGAATGATCTGATTGGTGAATGATCTGATTGGTGAATGATCTGTTCGGTGAATGGTCTGATTAGGGTATGGTCTGATTGGTGAATGGTCTGATTGGTGAATGGTCTGATTGGTGAATGGTCATATAATTATCAATCTTCTATTCATAAATTAAAATAAAATCTGAATAATACCACATGGGATGAAACAGTTCACTACTTTACCTATCGGTGCAGGTGGAGTTGTGCATGTGCTGCCATCTGTAAGGCAAAACAAGAAAAACACTTTTTGAATTACTGAATTTGACTGGAAATTGGAAATTAACTGGAAATTGGAAATTATTTTTAATGAATTGATTGAATAATTAAATCAGTCAATAATATCTCTGTGTAAAGGATTAATAAAATCTGTTCCAATCATCACTTCCTCATTATATTATAATAATGTATGGACACAACAGACTATGTCAAGTGACTACATGTTAAGATGTTGGCCTATAAGTACTGTTCATGATTAATTTCTTTCCCAAAGGGTTTAGAAAATAATCCAGATTATCAAAAAAATATTTGAAAAATCCCCGAACATTATTATTAAACCCATTTTACCTGGAAGAATCTGGTTGTAATTACAAAACTGTTTAAAACTGCGTAACATTTATTCTAAAAATGGAAAAACTGAAATGAACTATGCCTTTGTGTGTGTAAACCTTTGGTTAGGTTTCCCTGATAGAAACAACATTTTTATATTGTCTCTTTCTCTCTGTCTGTATTTATATGTATACATACATATATACATTATATATGTTTTATTTCACTTCAATTCATATATACACACTTCACTTCAGTAACATCAACCCAATTTCTGTGTATATGTTACAATACAGTATGTTACTTTACTGCCAACTACAGTTCATTACTGGCAATTATATGAAACTTGACGGTTTGCTCATCAGAGACAAACTTACACTTATAAAGAACATCTTATTTATTTTTTATCATCACATTATCTGTGTAAAGCTGCTTTGAGACAATGTTCATTGTAAAAAGCGCTATACAAATAAAAATTGAATTGAATTGAATGGAATTGAATTGAATTGACAGTCTGTTTTCAAAACTAAGGGATTTATTTTTGTGCACAAGCACAACAAATGTAAAGGATTGTCGAATTATACTGTATAGTCTTAATGTCTCTTTATAAAGCAAATGGATTAAAACAAATACATTATCAACAACTATAGGATATTTAATTATTCTCGCAGCAAATACTCTGCTTCTTGTTCTTCTTTAAAAAAAAAAAATAAAAACATGAGTTAGTTGCACTGGAGAAGAATACATTTGCAAAGATTGTACAGAAAGTCTGTAGTGTTAATTAGTTTCATTTTAAAAATTTTAATTTCATTAAGTGCACCATTTATCATAGTACCTACTTGCTATGTTATTTAGTGGCTGGCAGAACTGTCCATCATTTGGAACACCATTGATGCAATTACATGAGGATGCGGTGTTGTTGTTGTTGCATTGCCCATATTGCATGCACTTGTCACATGGCCAAAAATACTGATCCTCACACATGCACTGGTATCCAGAATTATTTAATTGGCAAACTGAAAAAAAAAAAAAAAAAAAAGAAACAAAACAACATTTTTTTTTTTTATACGTTGAAATGGATTGTTTCTTAATGAATCAAAAGGAGTACAATAATTTCATGTATTGTTTAAAAAAAAGAAATAAAAAATAAAAAAAATGGACTGTAAGTTCCAAACTTACCAGTTGTTATTTCCACAGTAGAGATTTGAGTCGAGTTGTTTAACTGAACAGCGACTGATGACTTGAGCTGCTGTATCAAAATCACTTCTGAAACATTTATCTCTACCACCACAATGTATTCCAGTGCATATGTACTGGCTGGAAGACAATAAAACGGTCATTACCTGCCTTCATCTTAAGTATTTCGATATACACTATTGGGACACTGGACTTTTCCAGTTATGTGTTTTTTACCGTGTGTTTTTTTACCACAAAGTTGAAGGAACACAATTATACAGAATGTCTTTTGGTAGCATTAACTTTTTCTAGAAGACCCAAACCTGTTCCAGCATGGCAATGCCCCTTTGCTCTCAACACTAATGAACAACTTTGGGATGAATTGGAACACTGACTGTGATACTGTCCATTTCTGTTTCATCCTACCACTGTATAGTGTTCTCTTTGATTGGAGACCACTCTGTGCTGCTGAGGATGGTTCCACATGAACAACCAAAAGATCCATGAGGTTACTGTGAAAGGTTAATCCCAGAACCATGAAACAGCATCAACTAATATAAACTGCTACAGTGGCTCAGTCTGCAATTGCCATGAACATAATCCATCAGTGAACAGCTGATTACCTCAACCATGATGAGACTATAATGAATGAACATTTTGCGTCCCCCAGATGAGAATGGATTTCCTTCTGAGTACGGTTCTTCTCAAGACCTCTTCCTCATACCATCTCACTGAGTTTTAACTTGCCTCTATTTCCACTGGCTCACTTACTAATTTTGATGCTAAAATGTATATTTATAATCTATTTAATTCTGTAAAGCTACTTTGGGTCTATGTCTAGCTATCTAACAAAATGTAATTGAAATTGAAGTGACTGCACCCCAGGACACCTTCAAATAATACAGAATTTAGGCTTTTTTTTTTTTAAATGTTATTAAATTTTTATTCTTTACTGTCACACTTCTGTTGTTTCTACACTTTTAGCATCATTGATGCTGCTGACATTATTTAAGCCAATTGTTATGGTGTTTGATTTCTGACAAGAAGGTTGTGATTACCCTGATATAGTGTAGATATAGAGACAAGAGGCATTCTCGGCCTACACATTCTGTACATAACACATTGTAACACATGGCAAAGCACCTCAAACTCAAATATATATTTCTAAAAATACAACTGAAGTTTACAAAACATTTTGGGACACTGTAAAATGTAAATAAAAACAAATTGCAATGATTTCAAATCTCATAATAATAATAATAATAATATTTTTGTACAGTTTTATTTAAAATAGAACATAAAATATTTATCTTTATCTCTTTATTTTTCCAACTTCTTTAAACCACTCCTTCCTTTATTCTTTTGCCTCATTTATTCTTCTGCCTGTTTTAATCTGTGGCTCCATTTATTCTTCTGCCTCCTTTACCCTGCTGCTTCCTGTACCCTACTGTCTCCTTTATCTGCTGCCTTTTTTACTCCGCTGCGCTCTTTGCTGTCATCTTTACTCTGCTGCCTTCTTTACTCTGCTGCCATCTTTATTTTGCTGCCTTCTTTACTCTGCTGTCTTCTTTACTTTGCTGCCATCTTTACTCTGCTGCCCCTAGTAGATATATTTTGTCTCCCTTTAGATTTTGTGCATTGTATAGAGTATGTAACAGGCACTAACCGGAATAAAAAATCAGAAGAAGGGAAGTAAATTTCTCCTGGACACACATATATATATATATATATATATATATATATATATATATATATATACAGTATGTGTGTGTGTGTGTGTGTGTGTGTGTGTGTGTGTGTGTGTGTGT
>JAAIIK010000025.1:7171202-7189232 GCA_014706435.1 Silurus glanis
GATAGATAGATAGATAGATAGATAGATAGATAGATAGATAGATAGATGGATGGATGGATGGATGGATGGATGGACGGATGGATGGATGGACGGATGGACGGATGGTTTGTTTGCTGCGCTAAATACGTTTTCCTTCCAGCCAGGTGTTATTAACTTGTGCTGAGAGATGAATGAATCAAACGAATCCCTGTACAATGGGGAATCAGATATGAATCAGAAATTCTTATCCCTGCCAACTGACCTTGAGACAAGGGCAAAGCGTAAAGTGTGTTCCCCGCAACCAGGAACAGGACGATGAGCCAGGTACTTTAGCTGAAGCTTTAAAACGAAAGTTGATGATTGATTCTTTATCCCATGACCAGGACTGGATAAAAAGTGCTGTAGTGGTGTGGAATGGAGCCAGAACAGGCGCAGGATGTTGCTCTGTTTTTTACTAGAGTTTTTTATTATGAGATTATGAAACCTGTTTTGAGAGATTTCTACTAAATTCAAGCTTTCAATTTTCTAGTACTTTGGCAGAGTGACTGCATTCAAACTAAACTAATTCTAGCAAACATACAGCATGAGAACAGAATCACAGGCTAATAAGTGCTGACATTTTACCAGTCTCCTGCTTTTCCTACGCTCAGAGCGAGTCATATAGAGTTACCCATAACCTTTAAAATCATTCTGAACAAAATTTTATTCTCTATACGGACAAAAGTTTGTGGACACCTGACCAGAAGTTTTCACCACCCTTCTGGGAAGATGTTCCACATCATGTTTGAGTGTGTTTGTTGAGATTCTTTCAGCTACCAGGGTGTTAGTAAAGTCAGGGACTGATGTAGGTGAGTTGAGGAGGCCTGGGGTGCAGTCAGCACTCACATTTATAACAAGGGTGTTCAGTAGGGGTGGGGTTTAGCTCTATCGCAGGAGATCTTCCACTCCAACCAATGTAAAGTGTATATTCATGGAGCTGGTTTTGTGCACTGGGTAATTTTTAACCTGGAACAGGTTTGTGTCTTCAAGTCTTCAAGGGAACATTTCATGCTACATCATCCAAAGGCATCCTACACATCTGTGTGCCTCTAACTTTGTGCTAACATTTTGGGGAACAACCACATATGGCTGGAGAAGTCTGAATACTTTTGGTCATACTGTGTTTATCCTCAGGTACATGCTATGCTAGGAATCAGGCTGCGCACCATATTGAAGGTCAGGCTTCTGGTCAGGCTTCTGTTCTTACATGTACAATGAACACACAATTTATTCACCTTCACCACTAAATCAGAGGAAGAGCTACATCACCAGTGTTGTGAGTTACCTGAGGGTTGTCCTCCATGACGCAACGGATCTTCTCGACCACATCGATACGGCGGTGATGATGCAGGGCGTTTATTAACTTGGCCAGGTTGGCGTCACTGTCACAGATGGTCCAGTGCTGTAAGGCAGCGTAGGTGCGCTCGTGGTCAGCTGAGTAGCCTCTGGAGAAGGCAGCCACTTCCCGCTCGTTAGCATTCGCCAGGGTCTGGTATATCTCGATCCACTGGCTGCCAATCTGAGCTGCCACCAGTTTAAGGATATCAACACCTGTGAATAAAAAAAACGCTGTTTTACAGTGTTTTATTCATTTCATTACTGCGTCTTGATAACTTGAATTGTACAATCAGTTATGTCAAAAAAATTGCAATGACCAAATGTTTCATGACTTCTTTTCTAAATTTATAGGACTGTACAAAGATTGCTACCATTGACAAAGAAAAATCCTGGAGAATACTTTAAAGAAAGGAGATGTTGGGATTACTGTCACTGGTTTCTTTTTCAGGGAGCACTAATCTCCGACACTGACAATTATGATGCTCAATGTAGACAGTATGTATATTAATGTATAATATAATGTATAATTAAGTATATTACAGACCATTGATAGACAAGCAATAAATAAAAGGGGTTTTGTGTGTGTGTTGGGGGGAGGGGGGGGGGGGGTATGTTGTTGAATAAAGCACCACAAGCCAGTGTAGGCGAGGCCATACGTTTATTGTTGGCAAATTCAAACGAGGCGGTAAACCAGCTGTAACAGGTCTAACTTGGCTTTGAAACAAAGAGACTCTGAACATGAGCTGGGACTTCCCCCTGCATGGTTTGTGTCTCTGTGATGGATTTGAAAGACTTAGTCACCTTATCTTGTGCCAGCGTGACAAGAACTGCAGCATCATCAGTATGACCCTGCCGTCCCACAGAGATTTTCAACATGCAGCACTAGTTTTTAAGAGTTCGACTGTATCCACTTCAAGCCGCAGTGTGACAAAAGACCACTTCTGGAACCAGCACAGGGAATGATTTTACCCTGAGAAAGGAGAATCTACTGTTTGGACTTCCTAGACTCTACCGCACATGCTGCCTGACTTCAGCTCCCCCATAAACTTTATGATCAGCCTTGTATAAAAAGTGTGCAGCCAATCATGCTCCTGAGCAATGAGCTTTTATTCACAGCATTTATCGAGGACGTCATAATGTAGGGCACACAGAGATGCTTTACTCCCCTTTGATCTGAGCTAAAGTGGGCTTTGGTATGCAGTTTAAGGCACTGCCTGGTCTCCAATGAAACTATTCATTATTTCTACGATCACTCTTTTGAATTTATATGTTTCCTATGAAGCCCTTTATTGGCAACGTTTAACTACTCTAGTAAACAGACAAACAACGCCTGCAGGACTAGTGAAAAAAACATGCTGGATGAATTAAGTCACTAGCTCATGGGACGCACTCAGCGTATCAAACTATTGCCTGGGATCAAAGTAACTGGTCTTGCACCTTATACAGTTCTCTTGTTGTAGGAAGTCTTTTAACACCCTTGTTTATATTTCACATTTTTAAACCAATATATAACCAATATATCCTCAGTCCATCTAAGTCCATCAGGGTTTCACCTGACTGCTGAAGTCATGGTCCTCAAAGAGCTTACAAAGCACGTACAAGATTTCACAGGTGAAAGGTACTGATCAGGAGAGGAGCACAAAACATTATGGGTCAATCTCTGGACTTCACCTGTGAAAACTTGCTAAAAGAAAAAAACAGCATAGACCAAAGAGATATCTGTGAGGCTTTTTAAAAAAAAAAAAAACAATGTGCTTAAAAAGAAACTACTGGTATACTAACAACCAGACATGGAACAGGTCAGCCAAGAAAAAAAAAAAACAGTAGCAGATAACGGAGGCATTGCGAAAGCTGTGAAGGAAAGTCCCCAAAATAACAGTGACATCACCAATAACCTCCACAGAGCATGAAGTTACTACAATCGATCGTTCGTAGAAAAAAAAAACCTGAGAGCAGAAATATAGAGGCCATACCACAAGATCAGTACCAATAAAAAAAACTTCTGGAACTTCTGGAAATTATCCTCTACCAAAGTAATGGTTAGGGCTAACATGTGGAGAAAGAAAGGATCTGCACTCGATCCAAAGCATACAAGCTCATGTGAAGCGAATGAGTGAAGCACGGTGGAGGAAGTGTCATGGCTTGGGCTTGCATGATGCTTCTGTAACAAACTCACTAATCTATATTAATGGTGGAGCTCATGATGGTAGTAGAAGAATAAATTTAGAAATCTACTGAAACATTCTGTTAACAGTTTTCACAGAAATGCGTCCATATACATTTAGAGGAACTTCATCATGCAGAAAGCATGCCTCCACACCTGGAGTGCTGCATCAGATGAACTGGCCTATGAAGCAGTTGAGATGGTTCGGGACGAGTTGGAACAGAGAGTGAAGGAAAAGCAGCCAACAAGCACTCGACACTTCTGTGAACTCCTCAAGATTGTTGGAAAACCATTCCAGGTGACTACCTCATGAAGCTGACTGAGAGAATACCAAGAGTGAGCAAAATTGTAGTAAAAAAGTAAGAGGTGGCTACTTTGAAGAATCGAAAATATAAAAACATTCTTGGTTGTTGAACACGTTTTTGTTTACTACATAATTCCATACATGTTCTTTCATAGTTTGGATGTCTTTTTTTTTGTATTAATGTACAAGATTAAAAGTCAAGAAAAAACACTGAAGGAGAAGGTGTGTCCAGACCTTTTGACTCGTATGGTATAACCAAAACAATAGTATTAGAATTGCTGTTCCAAAAACACTTTTGCAGCTAGTTTTTTCATAATGGTGCTACATCACCTGACAAGTTTTAGGTATTTTGTTTCATTAAGTAAAAAAAAAACAATTCTGTAGTTGTAATAGAGGCTGTGCAAACTTTTTTCTCTCTGATACACTACAAGGTGTGGAACATCAACATGAAATAACATACTGTCTGAAATGCCTGATTGCTTTTCAGGTAAAGTATGCATGTGTACAAGAGGTTTCTCAACAGAGGATGTGGTGGGAACCCTGAACCCGGGCACCTCCTGTAATACACCCCCCCCTTGTCTCCTCGCACCACGCTTCAGCACTGCACTTATAAACCCACTCACCAAACAGGGAACTGGAATAATCTGGTTTCAACTGCTTGTGGTTGGATCTGGGTTGCATTCACACGACCACAAACACACACAAGCTGCAGTGGTGAAGTGTCACTAGTGCAACCTGGCAGCCCTCGATGCTGTCATTCCCCTGCACACTCACAGTTTACAGTAAAGAAATAAAACACACAGAAACTTAAGTGAAAGACTAAAGAATAGAAAGAAAAAATGAACAGAAAAGAGATGCTCTGTGAGCAGAAAGGGGGTGGGGGTGGGGGGCAAGTATGTGACAAACAGTACAACGTGCATTCATTTTCATAGAGTAAATAGCAAATACAGGACAGAATAAAAGAGGGAGAGAAAGAAGGAGAGAGAGAGAGAGGAAACGTGTGGGAATTCGTTCTATAAAAGCTTCCACGGAACCAACAAAAAAAAACTCAGTCAACGTTTTCTGTGTATGTGAGGAAACCGGAGAGTGGTAAGACAGAAGAGATGATCCGGGTATCGCCTTACCTGCATGCACAAGAAGAGAAGCTGAAAAAAAGAGAGATGTGTGTAATAGAAAAAAATCCACATAAAATAAGTGTATGCTTGCAAGTGTGGAATAAAACCAGAGAGAGTTGCCTGAATGGCGATTATCAATTTTCCAAACCTTTCCCACTCCAGCTCCATTTCCTGTACATTCCAGATACTATAGTATTTATATTACATGCTTTATCATATCGCTCTCATTCATAAGAGTGACTGAAAACCACAGTAATAGTCCTTACACTTGTTTACCAGTCAGGCAAGAAAATAATCTTCACTAACGGTATGTCAAACAGCCAAATGTGAAGCCGAGGGCAAAGTGAGTGAATTGGAAGGTGATATGAGGGAAAAAAATGTTCTATGAAAACTGGTTAGTCTTAGAACTCAATAACAGTAAAAGCATGTGTGACACATTGTTGATTCACTTAGTGGAGAGGAATCGACGGGAAAATATGCAAATGTGACTCAGAATTAGGTCACGAGCCCTTGTTTTGAACCCTGGATATAAATCTTACCTGGCAAATGTCTTCTTAATAAAACACACACCACATGGAAAAAGTACTGGGACACTTGACTTTTCAAAACTTATGTGGTCCTTTCCCAAATTGTTAGCACAGATTTAGTACAATTGTATATGATGTCTTTGGATGTGGACACCTAAGCATATAATTTCTTTTTCAACCCTTTTTGATTCTCTAATAGAACTGACTGGGAAAAAGCATTGGGCTCTCACCCTGGCCGTTGGAGTAGTAGATCCACCTCTCCTTGTTGTGTCCTGCAGGAGAGCTAGGCTTCTTGTGAATGGCTTTCTCCACGATGCTGCTGGGGTCCTGCCGGGGCCCTTTCTTCAGCACATGCGAGCTGCGTTTAACACTGCACACTACAATCACCACAAGGACCAGCAGCAGAAGCAGGACAATCATCCAGGGTAGGTGTTCGTTGATGTCAAAGTGCTTGTGCATGCTTGGCCGAGGCGAGCCTCTCCTGACGGGCCTGAGGGACAAACCCTGGCTCTTCTTTTCTGACAGAGCTGACTGCTGATTCGCCGGCAGGGGGTTCCACAATGGCAAGGGGTCAGGTGTTGGGGAGTTCAGAACTCTGGCTTCGTCCGGGGGAGTTGCAGGGGTCTGGAAGTTCGACATGCTGAGGGTCGTTTGTGAATTGGTTAGTTCTAGAACAACTGCTGATGACCGGACTGAAAAAGCAAGACAGAAAGAAAGAGAGAATTGTAGTATCGGAGGAGAGAAAGATAAAAAGCTAAATCAAATGCACACATACAAATGGCCTTAATATACAAAAGAAACACGTCATGTTCTATCAGCAAGCTGTTTGATGGTTTTTGTAGCATTTACTGTTCTAAAGTTCTCTTAGTAAAGATTTAACTACAATGCGATACATCAGTGTCTCGAAATTGAATGCGTGGCTTCAAATTCCTTTTTAAATTTGATTTGAGTACAAATCAGTGAACCTTAATGACCTTGTCTGTGATCCAAGCAGACAGTTTAGAAGTGTATAAAGAAAGCAAAAGCCATGTATTAGAATGGAACAGAATGAAAACTGGTGTGCTGGGCTGCCAGGTCTCACTAAAATCTCCACCCCAACTACAGTCATGTGAAAAATGCTGAAGACAGCGTTTAATTAGCAGCACCTGGCTGCTACTAAGCTTTTTCAATCCGGTAAAAGCTGTAAGGGTGTACTTAGATTTTCACATTTTGTTGTATTCCTGACCTGATGACCAGATGATTTTTATTGTGTCCTGATACGTAAAAAACAACAAAACTGTCTTTTTTGACACAACTGTTCGTTAAAAAAAACACACAAAAATCCAGTCATATTGTCCTTCTTTTCTGTTTAGCCTTGTTAGCATGACTGGAGAGAGTGTATCTAGTTGTTAGCTAGTTGTGCTGAGGAAGCCACCCAGCTCTCTGCCTTCTCCTGTACTGGGTGGAGTCTCGGATCCACAGCTCTCCATCACCACCATCAACCCTTTCATGTGGACCAGCTTGCAAATGTGTGTCCTATAAAACTGATTGATCCTTACATGGGAAAATCTCATTCCAACCAATCAGATATTTAAATGTGTTTGACTTTGGAAGGGAGCGGAAAGTGGGCAGCTGAATGAGTGTTGAACAAGATTTTAGGGCAGGGAAGCTAATAAGCGCTTTTAAACAAATAAAGATAGATGAACCTCCCATTCGACATTCAGTCCATATTTGCTGGAGCACACACATAATTAGTCAACTCATGGTGCCTTTACTAAGCTATTTACTTCTCCTAAAGCAAACAGTTATTGTCTGCGAGCGCTCTATTCATGTACGAAATCTGACATTGCAATTGGAAGACGTTCTCTTTGTCATCTTCTGTTTAGGAGCTGAGGAGGATTAACTATAAAACCTGCAAAAAAAGAAAATTCTCCTGTGAACTATCCTTGTCTGCCTGAGGGGATTTTCTAACACATTTTCAGATCTGTAGGATGGTGTCTGTCTGGGGTTAGAATAACAAAAACTCCTGTTTTTTACAGTTCGCACATACTTTCCCCATTGCCAATGGCACGCATGTCGGAGCCCCCTGCAGATTATTCCCTTATTTAGGTTGTACACTATAATTTTTTTTTTTTTAGCTATTTCTATAGCTATATCCTATTTTATTTCTAACACTTTTTTCCCCACTAGCTTGATTGTTTCTGCCTAGTTTTGGGATGGATATAAAAAAATAATAATAATCATAATAATACTGAAAACTGGATGTAGAAACAGACAATGAGGTGGACAGATTTAAATGTGTTACACTGACACAAAACTCTCCCCATCTTCCAGGACACGAATGCCACTTCTACTGTATTACATGTACAATCCTAATTCTGAATAAAGTTGGGACACTGTGTAAAATTCTAATATTTGTTCCATGAAATTGTATTAATTTATTCCTAACAGTTTATTCTCTTCATTTTGTAGCGTTTCTCTTGGCTGCGCTGCTTCCAGTACATGTATGTTGATGTTCGATTTGTTGTCCAATCAGATTTCAGCCTCTATGTGCTGCCATGTCAATCTAATCTGCCCAGGGCCTTCAAAGTCAGTACTGCTGGCCTTTTTACTATAGTCTCTTTAAGAAATAGCTCTGTTTCTTTAACCAATCAGATTTCATTTTCGCCTCACAGGGCAGCTAGCTGGTCCAGAATAGCGTCAGCATTTTTCCGTCCTCTGATTGGTTGGTCAGAGGGAAACTGTTACAGCCAAGTTCGACTGGTAAAACACGTGTGTAGCTCTGCACACATTAATACATCTGACTTTTTTTACGCCTGCGGAGGGAGAGAAATTGATTTGGTCTCGGACATTCTTAAAAATCCATTTTGAAGAAAAGCTAGACATCGTGAGGAGGCCGGCCAACCCTGAAGCTAGCTAGCTTGTCTCAGCCCGGGAGAAGGGTTTGTTCACCACTTCCAGACCAGTGAATATGAGCGGTACCACTGTCTTACAGCCTCTGAGTGATGCAAATTATGAGTCTGCATCTCTGGTGAGTAGGTTGTATTTTATTTACATTTTAATGTTTTTGTCATGTTATTAGACAAATATTGATTCTGAACTGCTCCAGATGATGGAGGTGCACAGTTGAGGTTGTAGTGTAGAGGTTTGGAGTCTTAACTGGGTTTCTTGCTTTAGTAAAATGGTATTCAGCCTCCATATGTGAAATGCATCTCTCTCTGTAATGCCACCCGTTGTTATATTGCGTTTTTGTATAGTATTGATGGTTTCTATAATTGCAACGTGATGGTATTAAGAGGTGGATTAATTCGAGTCTCCACTGAAGGCCCAGGTACCAAATGCACGGCCCGCCACTGGTAAATTGTAAATTCAAAACAGAACGCAATGATGTGCAAATCTTATAAACCCATATTCGTGATAAAACCATTTCAAATGTTTAAACTGAAAATCTATACCATTTTAAGGAATAATTAAGGTAATTTTTTTATTTGATGGCTGCAACACATCTAAAAAAAAATGAGACCTTTCACTAATTAAAAAACGTTTGCCGCACTGTGAAACAAAAAACACAACAAAGGACACCGAGAATTGTTTAGCAGCTTAGAATCCTGTATCAGAAACATACATGACAACCTTCCTCTTGCAAAACTTCAACAACTGGTCTCAGTTCCCAGATGTATACCGACAGAAGACAGTTACTCGGGGGTAAAATTGCCCCGTCCCAACTTTATTCAAGACCTGTTGCAGCCATCAAATTCAAAATGACCTTATTGTTTTCTGAAAATGGTAGAGATTCTCAGGTTAAACGTTGGATATGGTTGTACTGTGAATGGTACAGCGTCCCAACTTTCTTTGACTTTAGGGTAATTCGTTGTGTTAAATAATCTCTGTGTGGGGAAAAAACAATTTCAAGATTCTTAAGAATTCTTAAGATTCTTAAGATTCTTAATTTTCTGCGCCCAGTGTAGATGCTCCTGTCAGTGTCTTTTACATTCCTACCTGTGACTGCAGGGTCAGTGCTGTGTGAGGAGGATGAGGCAGGGCCCAGTGAAGATGATGATGATGAGGAAAAGGAGATTCCACACACATTGTCTGTCTTGTCAGTGCCCCTGAGCAGCAGCAGCATTCCTAGCGCTTGGCAGTCTGTGTGCGTTTGGCACTTCAGCGCACGCGACGGCACATTCGAGAAGGTTCCCCGTGGACATCTGCGGCAGCGGACATCCTCTAACTTGCCCCCCGGCTTGCGCACTCCCCAACCTGGCAGGCACACGGGCTGGGGGAGGCAATTACTGTCTTTGGCATAAGTACTAGGTGGGCAGACACACGTGCGATCCGTTGTAGCCGTGCAAGGAGACTTTTCAACAAAAGGAGGTTGGCAGGGATTTCGGCAGCGGTGGCACTGCGGAACACCGTTCTCGCCCCGCGTGAACGTTCCTGCCGGGCACTCTGTGCATTCTCGCACGCTACTGTTGGAACAGTGGGATGACACGAATGTGCCTGCTGGACATTTGTCGCACAAATATTGGACACCTGTGTCCGGGTCCATGTGGCGGTATTGACGGGGCAAAAGAGACCCCTCTCTGCCCGGGCTGGGGGTCAAAGCCTGGATCAGCACACCGCAAACCAGGGTGTAGAGAAGCTACAGAAAGAAAACATTTATAAGTATTGTCATTATCAAAAACAGACATACTGATACATGATCAAAACCAGACATATAATGATATTGTCTTCATCGATCAAAAGAAGAACAGGTTTAATGCCTTTGATGATAAAAAAAAAAAACAATCCAGAGAAATTACAAATCCAAAAGAACAGAAGCTCTTTTTTGTTTCTTTTTAGACACAATATGGGCAAAAGTATCAGGACACCTGATTTTTCTGGCTATACAGTATGTGGTTCTTTTCCAAACTATTAACACAAAACTGGAGGCGGTAGAATGACATTTTCCCTTCACTTGAACTAGGAGAGCCCAAACTGTTTCAGCATGACAATGCCTCTCTACACAAAGCCAGCTCTGTGAGGATATGCTTTCCATGTATTGCAGTTTAAGATTTCCTGCTATAAAGCTCCAAACCTAGTGAAAACCTCTGGAATAAATGTGAATGCTGACTGCACAAATCGTCCGAGCACAAATCATCACAAAAACCTAGTGGAACATCTTCCTGGAAAAATTGTATGAGGTTATTATGACAGCAAATGGGCTTCCCTACTAACCGAGAGACATGATAAAAGACTTAAAGAAGCTGCTAGCACTTGAATTATAAAAATCACATGCAGGGGGAAAAAGGGGGGGGAGACAGAAGGAAGAAAAAAGATTACACTGCGACAGACAACCATCCCATCGAACTTCTAAACACTGTTAAATGCAGCACCATTCTGAAGTGATTAAAGATTTATTGGGCTCAAGAGCTGCCAAAACCATTCATAACAGTTTTCTGCTTATTCTTGCTTCCATGTCTTTCTCTTGTTGCCTACACTTTATTCCCTTCATCGACACAGTGCTTTGGCAACGATGCAAAGGCAGCAATGTTGTTTCATTTTCTGCTGTTTATGTATAAATCTGTGTGATCTTTATATTGTCCATGCCTACATTTACATTACGGCAAAAAAAAAACCAACAACAATGTTCCATACTGATGAAAAAAACTTCAATAGGCTGGATCTCCTCCGAGAAGCTTAATGCAACCACTGTCCATTAAATCATACACTGTACTCAGGGGCGTGGTTCCAGGCCTGATATCTTCACTGTCCAATCGGTGTCTGGTTAATTAATATTAAAGAACAGGCTTTATAGATTATTACTGGGGGACCTGATTGTGGAACAATCCTGACTAGAGAAGAATATTTGCAACAAATTTGGGAAAATTGTTGCCCATTGCTGCTAAATAAGGAATGAAATGTTCAAAAAGCACATCAATTTTATGCTCAGGTGTCCACTAACATTTGTTCATACAGCGTGGATTAGTTATTTATTGCATTGTTATGCACAAGTGAAGTGTGTAATCTACATTCCTACTTTAAACACCTCAGTACCAACCAAAGCAACAGAACACACAATAAGAGAATGCTAAAATATGCTAAGAAAGAAAGAAAGAAAGAAAGAAAGAAAGAAAGAAAGAAAGGATTGTTGCAGATGACATTCCCATCGACTTATAAATCGACTGTAAGTCCATATATAAACTTTTGGTCAAATATGGGCCTAATTTGGATGTATTGCGGTCATATCTTTTGAACCATGGATCTGGTGTATTCTTTGTGTGAAGACAATATAAAGCACCATATGACATCAATTTCCACCTAATTAGATTTTCTTTGATTTTTTCCCACTCCTCCTATAAACAGTTTGCCCGTAAAAAACTCAAAAGCAAAAAACTCAAAACAAAAAAGCTTCTAATGTGATAGGACCAAGGGCTGAGGATTTGTAGTAAATCAGTCTTACAGTCTCTCAGTAAAATTAAAAATCAGTCTTTACATCTGTGGTGATCAGAAAAGTATCTCAGCAGGCACAAAACATGTATCTCTGAACAGCTGGCTGACAGAAGAGGAACCGGGTGTGGTTTTCTTCAGTTGTAGATCACCGACTTTATGGTTCTACTACAAAAAGTTTGTGTTGTGGGTTTTTAAGATGCTTTTCTGCTCATCGTGGGTGTAAAAGTGATTATTCGAGTTACTATAGATTTCATCAGACCAGTCTGGTCATTCTCTGATCTGTGTGAAAATCCGAGCAATTTCTGAGAAAAACTCAAAATAGCTCATTTGGTACAAACAACAATGCCACAGAGTCACAAATTCACAAAGATCACACTTTGATGTGAACATTAACTGAAGATATTGAACTTTATGGCCTGTGGGAAGCATTGCACTGCACTGCTGACACGTGATTGGCCGTCATTAATCATTAATCAATCGCACTGTCACCTATTCCATGAGACGTATGAATCAAAAAAGAGAAAATTCTACAATGTCCAATCACATACAGTACATGTATTTTCATCTTTTACCAAAATGCACAGGGTAGTGCTGAGATCACCGAAATCGAAACCTAGACATCAGAAGCATATAAGCTGATGACGATGAGGTGATGAATCTCTCTTACTACATATGCTTCAAAGTATGGCATATGTGCTGAACTGAATGGCTCATCACATTCTCAGGCTGACCTGCAGGTGAGGCTGGCCCAGAGATTGATGCAGCATACGTGAATCGCGTCTTCCTCCGCCGCATATTGTGCTGCTGCAGTGCTGAACGTCAAGTTGCCAAAGACGCACAGCATCTCCTGCCATCTTACTGATATTTTTCCCCCTGTAATAGTCTCCGCCATGCCTCAATCTTCGACTTGTTGATCTTCAAAATACAGACCTGGCAGCGGTGTATAATTTGCTGTGTCACTTTAGAAATTAAAGTTCAACTTCTGCCATAAACTCCATATCATACTGTACGAATGACAAAGTCTTGCCAGGAATCGAACACAAGGAAGGCCAGGACAGGAGAATATATATTAGGGATGGTAAGATTCACTGATTTGTATCAGTGCATTGGCATAAAAGTTAACAATATGATGCATCGATTAAAAAAAGTGTGAATCCGATACAAGTTGGCATTAGAATGCACTATACGACACTATATTTTTAATTAGAAAGTGACCAATATTTGATATGTAGATGAATTTCTCCTCACTAAATCGTTTCTTTCTCGTTTCGCGTTCCCTCAGCACTGATGCTGCTACGTGAATATGACGCATCACAACACTACGGAGACCGAGGGGTGGCATTAACATGGCAGAGGTAGAGCTGCGTCTTCCTGGAGACACAACAGGAAAAGAACGTCTGCTTTTATTTCATTTTATTTTTTTGTTGCACTACAAAGGCATGTTTGTGAAAGAGCAATGCGTTATATATGCCTTATTGAACTAAATAGCATAATATTCTTTCCATCTTATCATATTGCATTGTGTTGAATCAAATCGAAATCAGATCGCACTGCATCATAACAGGGGTGAATCGTATCATATCGCATCGGGAGCTGCTTCATATGTATCTTTTTTAACGTATCGTATCATTGGCTTTGCATCGAGATGCGAATCGCACTGGCCTCAGTGATGAAGATGCACATCCCTAGTAGCTAGTCATGTATCTACGTCCCTCGGCACCATCAGTCACTCAGCTTAACATTATTACCCAATAATATCTTCTCACACTGCATTCGTATTGAGAACCAAGACTTTGATACGTATGCCAGATATAATTTTCACATAATTCACATAAGGTCTTAAGATACATTACATACAGAGCCAAAAGTATCATCTAGAGATAAGGAATGTCCTCAGAATCTCGTCGTCGTTACTGCAGAATTTCAATCAGGCACAATGGAAGCAGGAAATCAGGAGCAATACACCTGTTACGGTGTGTCATAAGCAGGTCGGAGCACCAGTGGGAGCAAACCGCAATCTCTGCCCGCAGCCATTTGTGTCCAATTTCATGTCTCTTCAACAACAAACACGGCACTTCTTTACTGGTTTTTAATTAGGTTAGTATCTAAAAAAAACAACATTCTGCGTTTCAAACCGTCCACATTCGACCTTTTCGATACGAAACGTTAGAAGAATTTCACAAAGGCCATCACTTCGAGACAGAGATTGATCTGGATTATAATCACAATTTCAGAATTTATAATCCCAGTTTAACGATTCGTACCCTGTGCCATAACTTTGAGGAACGTAATACGAATGAATGATCTTTCCAGGACACGTGTGAGGTTTGAGGTGACGGACACGTGGACATTTATAATAAAACAAATTGGTGTATTGGAGATTGACATGTCTAAACATTGAGTTTAGGAGAGATCAGTGTTTACATTTACATATGATCATACCCTGTAGTCCACCTTTAGGCCTAGTGTTACATGTAGAAATGTAGTGTAGTGGATCAGTAGGATTTAAACAATAGAAGTTGGTGGTGGTGGTGATGATGATGATGATGATGATGATGATGATGATGATGATGATGAAGCTCGAGCACAGGCAGCACAGGGGCTTGTGGTCCAGGCAAACACTACTGCAATGTCACTAAAAATCAGCAATGCTCCTGCTTCAGTCTATAAACAGTATTTATAATAATCATCATCCTCTTACTCTTCATCATCATGCTATCCATGTGTAGTGCAGAAGGATGTTCATGTAAATTCGTTCCTTACCGTTAGTGTCCAAGCGATGGACATTGTTGTTATTGTATTGAGCTTCGATGAATCCAAAAAATTCTCATAGAGAAATGGCAGGTCCACAGAGAGGTAAATTTTATCTCCAGAAGGTGGAAGAGCTCGAGATCAAGGCGAGCTTTGCATTATACACACGTTCATGCCCGGAGCCGTCGTGGCAGGTGCCTTCAACTCCTATCATGCTCCTGCCGAGCTTTTGGTTAGATGGGGAAAGCTTTCTGCTCTGCGTTAGTGCTGTAATTCCCATTGCGATGATGGATTTGTGTCCCGGGTTTGGCCGCTCCCCGGCTGCGCCTTCTCCTTCTTCTTCTTCTTCTTTTTCTTCTTCCTCTTCTGCTGCTGCTTGTTGTTGTTGTTGCTGTGCGGCGGTGTGTCGCAAAGCGGGTGGGCGCTCGAGACTCACGTCACAGGCGAACCTCAGCAGCGAGAGCGTTTCACTGATACACTGACATATACACACACCAGAGAAGCCCTGATCCCTTAAAGGATTCGAGTCGAGTCACGATATCAGACTTACGATTCAAGCATATTTATAAAAGCTGCCTCACGATTCGAGACGATTTATAATAGCTGCATCACCATTATACAAACAGAATGAACCGATTTCATTACACAATATAACAACTGAACGTTTCCGGAAGAACGACGCGACTACATCGCCCCTGTGGCAGCCATTCAAAACTTAGATAACTCCTCTTTCAAACGGTCACTGACTCGTTGCATGACGATGCTTGAGAAGTGAAGAAATGCGTCATGATATCGGCTCATTCTTTTTGAATAACTCTGTTTAATACCACGAATACCTGCCTCACGATTCGAGTCAATTTATAAAACCAACTTCATGATTCGAGTCGATTTTTAATACCTGCCTCACCATTCAAATCGATATATAATACCTCGATCACCTGCCTCATGATTCGAGTCCATTTATAATACCTGCATCATGATTTAAGTTGAGTTTATAATACCTGGCTCACGATTCGAGTCGATTTAAAATACCTCTCTCATAATTTGAGTCTATTTTTAATAACTGCCTCAGATCCGAGTTGATTTATAATATCAGCCTCGTGTTTTAAATCGACTTATAATACCTGGCTCACGTTTTGAGTTGATTTATAATACCTGGTTCACAATTCGAGTCAATTTATAATACCTAGCTCTCGATTTGAGTAGATTCATAATATTAGCCTCACGATTAGAGTCGAATTTATAATACTAGTCTCACAATTCAAGTCGATTTATAATATCTGCCTTGCCATTTGGGTTGATTTATAAATCCTGCCTTAACATTCGAGTTGAGTCATAATTTCAGCCTCATGATACGAGTCGATTTATAATACCTGTCTCACGATTCGAGTGGATTTATAATACCAGCATCACGATTTGAGTGGATTTATAATACCGGTCTCACGATACGAGTCGATTTATAATACCGGTCTCACGATTCGAGTGGATTTATAATACCAGCCGCACGATTCGAGTGGATTTATAATACCAGCCTCAAGTTCAAGTCGAGTCACAATTCCAGCCTCACAATTCTCCTAAAAATATGTAATTGAAACTATAATGTAAAGGTGGATTTATTCAAAATGAGAAATATTTCTTTTAACCGGAAATAGAGCTCCAGTTTGGCTAACATGCCCATGTTTCCCAGCTTGTTTTACTGACCACTGTAGATCACACCGATTTGAAGACATTTCAAAAAGTTCATTTAATACATGAGCATATAATCCTGGCTTTTCTATAGTAGTATACCATATTGTCGTTTAGTTTAAATTGTGTTGGAAAGCTCTTCACTGTAAGCACCAGGGTCATTGTTAATCTCATTGTTGATAATTGTTGATCTCATTGTTAATCATTGTTGAATCAGACTCAAGCATGGTTTCTAAAAAAAATGACTAAACTATGTAACATAATGTACCGCTGCAGTGTGACATATACTCACAGAAACATGGTAGGGCATTGTCTCCTTAGAGACTAATACAAAACAATATCCGTTTTATAGTCGCATGAGAGGGTACCTAGCACCCTGCTGTTGCTTTACCCTGAGTACAGTCATGTGATACCACAAAGCGCCTCAAGTCCCACACTCCCAACCCTGTCCTAAGTCCACTAATGTTCATACAAACAGATCAATCCAATGGCAAAATGACTGGGTGTGAAAAGGTAGTAACTGTCACATTGTTTTATGGACCTTATGTTCAATGTAGAAATCCAGATTAGAGAATGGCCATGGGATGGCAAAAACCTGAAGAAATCTAATCTATCTTAATTCTGAGGCAGACTTTCTGGAAGTGTCCTGGCACCCTGAGAAAGCGAAGTGAGAATAGAAAGAGACAGTTTAGAAGGAGAAGTGATATTAGCCCTCCCTCCTCTACATGTGGAGGGCTACTAAGAACTCTGTGCTCTGGGTAAATACATTTTGGATCTAGCTCAATAGCTCCAGCCAGAATTACTGGTCAGATGTTGAGTAACAAACTACTCCTGCACTCCCCTTCCTCCAACCCCATCAAGCGGAATCATCTGTGTAGCCCATCCCGGGACAAACCGGCCTGCATGAGCGTAGCTCTTCAGACAGCTAGATGATTCGATCCGCTCTTTCTTGGGTCATCAAGAGCTTGGATCCAGAGCCACAGCTCACACACACATGTCCAGGTTTGTCTTAGCATCATTCGGGGTGCCATCCTGGTGTCATGCAAGCTCACTGGTGAAGGAGTGGGGGAGGAGAAAGGAATCTCAAGACTCTTTATAATGACATTATCAGTAGCCCAGTCGTAGTCCATGTTCAGCAGTGATGGGCACCATCTGGTGGACAAGAGCACAAAGAACCAGGAGAAAATCCTCGCATGAAGCTTCTGCTGAGGGAAATCCTTACACAGTAAATAGGTTAGTGTCTCAGTGGTGTACAGTGGCATTTATTTAACTGTTGCCCTGGTGTTTCTGTCACTGGTTAAGAGAATGAACTTATATATATTTTTTCAATCTCATAATTGCAGCAGGTTGTTGAAAAAGTTGAGGTTGGAAATTGCCCAATCTGCATGCTAGTGTATATATAACTAAATGACTAACTAAATGATTACATCCATTATATATAACTAAATGATTACATCCATTAGCAGGTAGGAGCAGATATAGCTTAAAAATTCATCATAATTATTTAGTAATCAACTCTTCATTAAAGTAAAGAGAAATTCATAGACATTACATTCTAATTCTCTTTTACCATGAGCCATTGTTCTCTAGTCATATTACATCAATGTCCTGTGGCTGTACTGTGTTATTATTTGTATGAGGAAGTAGTGGCTAATAATGTTGGACTTCTGACAAGATAAGATAAGATAAGATAAGATAAGATAAGATAAGATAAGATAA
>JAAIIK010000025.1:7199410-7209856 GCA_014706435.1 Silurus glanis
TGTGTGTGTGTGTGTGTGTGTGTGTGTGTGTGTGTGTGTGTGTGTGTCAGTCTCAGTCTCGCGCGATTCCAAAATATCGCGAAGTTTTCTTGCTGTTGTGGCACACACTCACACACACTCTCTCTCTCTCTCTCTCTCTCTCTCACACACACTCACTAGTTTCAGGGAAATCCAAGAAAGGTGGAGACTTCGGGATAACTTCCTGCAACTGTAACACGTAAAGCTGAGAGACGCGGGGACTCGGGCTCGGAAAACCGCCGCCAAGTCGACGTGAAGGCGCACAAACCGAATGGATTTATTGGATGATTAGTACATTATAATAATAGAATAATAAAAATAATTGTAAGAGGTTCACGGCATACAGCTGAGCTAAGACACACACACCGCTAGCATCCGAGTGACTAGCTAACGTCGGCTAGAGGACGTGAAGGCGCAGTACAGGAGGGCAGCATGGGTGAGTGAGTGAGAGGGGCTCCGAGCTCCAGGCTCGGCCGTGTGTGTGTGTGTGTGTGTGTGTGTGTGTGTGTGTGTGTGTGTGTGTGTGTGTGTGTGTGTGTGTGTGTGTGTGTGTTACAAGTTTATAGTGACTGAGCTCCTTCACGCTGGATGGAATTTTGATCATTTGTACACGTCACTGTATTTTCCTCCTTTTCCTTTTCCTCCTCTTCCTCCTCCTCTTCCTTTTCCTCCTTTTCCTTTTCCTCCTCAACTTTCTCCTTTTCCTCACCCTTCTTTTCCTCCTCTCCCTTCTTCCTCCTCCTTTTCCATCTCTTCCTTCCTCCTTCTTTCCTCATTTTCCTTTTCCTCCACAACCACCTCTTTTTCTTCCTTTTCCTCCTCTTCCTTCTTCCTCCTATTTTTCTCCTGTTCCTTCTTTACCTCCACCTCTTTCTTTCCCCTCATCTTCCTCCTCTTCCTCCTCATTTCCCTCCTTTTCCGCTTTCTTTCCTCCTTTTCTTCCCCCTCCTTTTCTTTATCGTCCCTTTCCTCCTCTTTCTCCTCCCTTTCTCCCTCATTTTTATCCTTTTCCTCTCCTATTCCTTCTCCTATACCTCTGCCTCCTTTTCATCCTCCTTTTCCTTCTTTTCCTACACTTCCTCCTCCGTTTCCTCTTCTCCTCCTCTTCCTGCTCTTTCTCCACCTTTTGCTCCCCCTGCTTTTTCTCCTTTTCCTCTGCATCTTTCTCTTCCTCTTTATTTTTTATTTCTCTTCTTCCTGCTCCTACTCTTTCTCTTCTTTTACACATTTAACAAAAAATTATCATTATAATGTTGGACAGTCTCAAAAATATTTCACATCACATGAAGTAGTGACCTCTCTCTCTCTCTCTTTCTCTCTCTCTCTTTCTCTCTCTCTAAGAATGGCCACAAATGTCTGTCCTGTGTGTAATTCATGTAGAAATGTAGGCTAGGAGTAAACTGAAAGGCGAGAGGGGAATAAAAACTCTCCTGAGGCGACGTGCGGAGGACGGCATGACTCACACGGGAACCCACGTGTTTTAATATAAAACTTATTCTAAGTATTTATTTTTTTGCAGTGATGTGTCCCTCCGGAAAAGCCAATGTTTGAGTTTGATGGCGGTGCTTGGACCCCTAAACGTAACTTTAAATAAAAAAAGCAAGTGTGGACGTTTTTTATGTTACCTGGTAGACGTCTGTAGTACGCCATTGGAGATGATCCTCGGTAGGAAGGGCATATTTGGGAAGTGCAAATTTTGCGGTGGCTCTGTAGGATGGCAGCAGAGGGAAAGTTTAATGCCGGGACACTGCAGCTTTCTGTTCGGGAAGGTCAGTGTTCGAGATATTTTAAAGAAAACCCCACATAGACAGGAGACCTAAGCTCAAGGTCAAACCAGGAATAGCACTAATGACAAACCAATAAACCGTATTTCTAGATGGGGATGGATGTTCTGAAGACCCTTAAAGTGAAATTATGGTTCAGTTTTGATTCAGTTCATGCATCTCGATTCTATACGAGAAGGCTGCCAAATATGCATTAAAACAGCTCAAGTCTTTCTTCACGTATCCCAGCTTGTTAGGAAGCTGGAGGACATGTTTAGCCATGATACATACCTATGGGACAGAGAGGGTTGGCTGTTCTGGGGCTTGAACCTTCCGATCACTAACTCAGAGCTAAAAGCATTGTCTCACCACTATACATGATTGATTATGCTGTTGCGATAGAACTGCGGTTGATCAAGGATTTGCGTTTCGAAATACACCTTCAACTCCGCTAGCTAAATTAGATTATGTCTAATATGTAAACTTTTTTTTAAGGATGACTTCAAATTGAATTGGTTCTGTGGCTTTTCATTACCAAGTAGGAAAGGTCCAGTTTTTCTTGTTGCTAAAGTGTTTGCCTTAAATACCTTCTGACTGTACCATGACCAAGCCTGGATCTGAGCCAAACTGTACACGTTAATGGAATCAGTGATGAATATGTGCACATCCTAAAGCTGCTGATCCTGAACGGATCAGGAACCAGGAAGGAGCTGCTGAAGAAACTCAGACATTTGGACATTCCAGATTCTCATCAGTTGATCTGCGCATGGAAATCCTTTAATTCCCTGACTTGACTTGGTTGTAGGCGAACCTACTTATCTGGTTGAGAGTCAAGAAAAGATCTTCTCTTAATGCCTTCAACCATCACTCAGAGTTTTCACAGTGCGATGTAATTGTGTGAATTCTGTTCTTACGGTCACAGTTGGATAGATCTGTTTTTATTTTCATAGTAAAGGTTGTAGAGCTGCATTTTTTTTTCTCACTGTTGACTGAGACATGTAAAATGAAGCTCTTTGGAGAAAGGTGTGTACTGCTTGTTGTTTCTTTACCATTCCCACCATGCCTCACAAATACCATCCTTTCTTTTCATAGTTAAAAACAAAAGCTTCAACCATCTATAGTGTGCTGAAATTATCACTGCAGTAGCTTTTTTCTTTTTGCGAGAGCCACAAAGACGTGGAGAAACTTGGAGTGTGGGTATTTTCTGACTTTTCCTCACCATGTGCAAATTATAGCTCATATAAAAAGCCATGCTGATTGATGTGTGTGTGTGTGTGTGTGTGTGTGTGTGTGTGTGTGTGTGTGTGTGTGTGTGTGTGTGTGTGCGCGCGCGTGCGTGCGCACTCACTGAAAAAGGGAGGCCAGGTTTTATGTCTGGTGTAAAATGCTATGATAAGGTGAGGCTCTGAGCGGCCATGTTGATTTGATATAGACTTGGACTTGAGGGGGAGGATTTTTTATTTTTGTTTGGTTTGGTTTTTCCTCACATGGTCTCATATTAATACTCATCTCTTATGTATATACACTATAAGTAAGACCCATGTATTGGGTCACCTGACCTTTCCTGCTTATATGTGGTTCTTTTCCAAACTGTTACCACAAATCTGGAGGAACTCAATTGTACAGGACGTCTTTAGATGCGCTTTAATAACATTTTGCATTTACTTAAACTTGAAAACCCAAACCTGTTCCAACATGGCAATGCCCCTGTGCACAAAGTGAGCTCCTTAAAGATCTGGTTTACATGCTTTTGAGAGGAAGCTCTTGAGTGGCCTGCTGTAGAGCTCTGATCACATCCCTACTGAACACCTTTGGGATGAATTGGAACGCTGACTGCACCCTGGACCTCCTCACCTACATCAGTACCTGCCTTTCATAATACCCTTGTGGCTGATGAACACAAATATCCATAAGCACACTCCAAAATCTAGTGGAACATCTTCCCAGAAGAGTGGAGGGAATCATAAGAGCAAATTTGGACTAAATCTGGAATGCAATGCTCACAAATCACATACTGTACTTATGACCAGGTGACCCAATACTTTTGGCAGTATAGTGTATTTGTTATGCCTCACTTAAACCACAAACTACCCCTTTACCACCTCATACCACCCCCTCACCTTTACCTTACACTATTCAATTCAAGTCATTTTTATTTGTACATTTATTGCAGATATACGATGTTGCGGGGTACAGTGATGGTGATCAGAAGCAAACTGTAGTCCTGAGTCAGTGTAGCAGACTGTTGACATTAACTACAGTCCAAATCCATCCTCAAAGCTCCCGTTCTTACTCCGGAATTACATGAAACCACACAAGGCGTTGATGAGAAACCGTCCCAAGCTGCACAAAGTGGCCTTCAAACGAAGAGAACACTATCCAGAGGCAGGCCTGGACGAAGTGGGAAGATCCACGAAGGGGAGAGGGGCAGGAACAGTGGTCACTGGAACCTCAGGAGCATGTTTAACTCGACAGAGAGAGAGAGAGAGAAGAGAGAGAGTGAGAGAGAAGAGGGTGACAGGAAGAGAAGGATGTGGATTATTAAGTGTCTTTATTGTTGTATGAAAGTTAATGTCACTGTGCAGTTTGGACTCCGGCAAGACTCGCTATGGCAGCATAACTACAAGGGAGAACCAGAAGGTAACACAGACATGAGGGATTTCTGGGATAAGAGACGACCCGCCACACCACCATTAACAAACCTGAGTGAACGTGTGAGAGTGAGGGGACGACAGCATACAAATATCCCAGTTCACCAAACACTCTATATCCATGATCCCTCCAGATCTGCTCCTTTACCTAAGAAAAAATCTACTGATAAAAGACTTGACTAAATAAATACGTTTCAACCTCGACTTAAACACTGAGACTGTGTCTGAGTCCCGAACACTGATAGGAAGGCTGTTCCATAACTGTGGGGCTTTATAATAAAAAGATCTGCCCTCTGCTGTAGTCTTCATTATTTGAGGTACCAACAAATAGCCTGATTTAAGTAGGCGTGGAGGATCATATTGGTACAGAAGTTCACTCAGATACTGCGGCACGTGACTGTTAAGTGCTTTATACGTCAGTAGTAGTATTTTATAATCAATGCGAGATTTAATTGAGAGCAGTGTAGACTAATTGAAACAGGGGTGATGTCATATTTTCTAGATCTAGTGAGGACTCTTGCTGCTGCATTCTGAACCCACTGAAGCTTATTTATGCACTTACTCGAACACCCAGACAGTAAAGCAGTAGAGACAGTAAAAGAAAGTAGTCTAATCTAGATGTAACAAAAGCATGAACTAGAAGTTTTTCTGCATCATTAAACAACATTTTTAATTTTAGCAATATTTTTAAGGTGAAAGAAGACGACCCTGGTAATATTATTCACGTGAGCCTCAAAGGAAAGACTAGGGTCTTTCACTACCCCTCACCTCTACCTCACCCCTACCTTACACTACCCCTCACCTCTACCTCACCCCTACCTTACACTACCCCTCACCTCCACTTCACCTCTACCTTACACTACCCCTCACCTCCCTCACCTCTACCTTACACTACCCCTCACCTCCACTTCACCCCTACTTTACACTACCCCTCACCTCTACCTTACACTACCCCTCACCTCCACTTCACCTCTACCTTACACTACCCCTCACCTCCCTCACCTCTACCTTACACTACCCCTCACCTCCACTTCACCTCTACCTTACACTACCCCTCACCTCCCTCACCTCTACCTTACACTACCCCTCACCTCCACTTCACCTCTACTTTACACTACCCCTCACCTCCCTCACCTCTACCTTACACTACCCCTCACCTCCACTTCACCTCTACCTTACACTACTCCTCACCTTCCTCGCCTCCACCTCACCTCTACCTTACACTACCCCTTACCTCCCTCACCTCTACCTTACACTACTCCTCGAACGCCTCATTTTCCGAGGCCTTTGAGCTACTCTGCTCTTAGCTACTTTTCTCTCTCGGCCTTGGTGTTGGTAAAGATATTCCTTTAGGTCCTGCATGTGGTCTTTGCCCTGGCTTGCTTTCTTCATCAGCACTCTCACCTCTCTGTGTGATCTAATCAGGAGAATTGGCATTAGAGACGTCCGATCACACCTTGTACGCTGGAGTTCAGGAGCACTAGCTGACCTGTAGTTACCCCACTGTTACCTGCATTAGCTTCAAATATGCTACTCAAAACACTCACCTAGGATTTATTTCTAGGAGATAATAATTCTATCATTACAGTGTATTAAAGCTGCTCTGGCAGCTTGGGATGGGGCAAAACCTTATTAAGACACGTCATGAGACGTATAAATCTACAGACATGGCAAAGTAAACCCTCGTAAGCAGAAGCACTTAATTTTAGAAAGGAAAGCAGCCCACATTGAGGCATAATCCACATGTGAAGGGGGAAAAAAAACACTGAAATGTTTGGAAACGTTGGGTTCTCATGTGATGTTAGAACCAGAACGCTACCCAAACCTGCTGTGCGAGATTTCTCACAACAGGTCCCACGAATGAATTGTCTACTGTGGGCCAATCGCCTGATCTGAGGAGAAAACTTCTGGTTCCACTTGTACGTTAGGTGGTGACTAAGTTGATACGGTCCCAGTAATTCTCGTTATCTGATTGAACAAATAAAGCCGAGCTTACCTTCCCCTACACCTGATTTGCATTACAGTAAGCTGTGATCATCTGTGAGGCACTTGTTACAGCTGAGGGCAGGAAGTCAACCTATTCAAACCCCCCCACCCTTCTTCGCATGTTGATGGAATCTGAAAAATGTTGGCTGCCTCTCCCTGTGTCCTGCGCCTCACCTGTGCATTACCTCTGGTAATTTACAGGGCAATTTTGCCACATTCTCACACAAACAGCATCCGACTATGCTTCTTTTTTAATTTTTATTTATTTATTTATTTTTTGGTCTTATTGTCAGGTGCTGGTGGTGGTGATAGAATGTCTCCCAGCTGACCACAACAGCGCTCTGGTGGACAAAAAAAGGAGCTTTGCTGCTGAGTGTGTGGCACAATAGTTTATTTATAGCCAGTCCACAGGTGTGGTTTGGAAGCTACCTTGTGATTAGCCCCACCCTGAGCAGAACTGCACTCGACACTTTTCGAAATTGCCTCAGACTTTCGACGCTTGTGGGATTCATTCCGCGGGATATTGCTGTAGCGCTTACACAGCTCTCTATAGGGTTTTTAGGACGCAGTGACTCGACACTTTTTCCCCAAGTTTCACCCAGTGCTCACTGGTGTGTGTTTCTATGTGTGTGTATATAAACACACACACACACACACACACACACACACACACACACACACACACACGTGTTGTAGTTATTAGGGGGAACAGGTTTGTGTGTGTGTGTGTGTGTGTGTGTGTGTGTGTGTGTGTGTGTGTGTGTGTGTGTGTGTGAGTGACGCCTGTGTGCTCAACCTGCATGCGTATAATACACACAGTGACTAGCGTGCACGACTAGCACTGCACCACGTAGTCAGAACTTTCCGGAGGTATGATACAGTGGCGATGAAACTGCACTCGTGTACACTGGATTTGCGCAGACATTCTGTACTGTAATGTGAACAAAAAAAGGAATCGCAATATATTTTATCTTCCCAAAAGGTCTCAGTAACACAAATATTTTTGATAATGAATAATAATCCCAAATGACTGCTTCAGGGACAGCAGGATGTACACTGCATCACCAAGAGTTTGTGGACACCTGGTCATAAGTATGTGCTTTTTGAGCATCCTATTCCACATTTATTCCCTATTTGCTCTTATAATCCCCTCCACTCTTCTGGGGAGATGTTCTACAAGATTTTGGTTTTAGCTTTAGGTTAGTAAAGTCAGGTACTGATGTAGTCGCCACCGGCTCGCTCATCAGGGACAAACTTACTCATAAAGAACATATTCACTTTTAATCACCACATTATCTGTGTAAAGCTGCTTTGAGACAATGTTCATTGTTAAAAGCGCTATACAAATAAAAATGAATTGAATTGAATTGAATTGTAGGTGAGGTGAGGAGGCCTGTGGTCCGTGTTTACGTTCATCGTGAAGGGGTTCAGTATGGCTGAGTTCAGAGCTCCATAGCAGAACTTCCACTCCACCCCATGTAAAGCAGATCTTCATGGAGTTTGCTTTGTGCACAGGGGCATTGTCATGTTGGAACAGGTTTGAGTCTCCTAGTTCAAGTGAAGTTTCATGCTACCTCATCCAAAGACACCGATACAACTGTGTGCCTTCAGCTTTGCGATAACAGTTTAGGAAAGAACCACATATGGCTGGGAAAGTCAGGTGTCCCAATACTTTTGTCAATATAGTGTAGGTGGTGTTTCTACAGGCCCCTCGTTTATATTCGGTTGGCATATTTTTTGCGTCATCTCTTGCGTCTCTCTCTCTCTCTCCCTCTCTCTCTCTCTCTCTCTCTCTCTCTCTCTCTCGTGTGTGTCTCTCTCTCTCTCTCTCTCTCTCTCTCTCTCTCCTCAACACATCTCTTTCTCTTCTCAATACGTCTCTCTCTTCTCAATACGGCTCTCTTTTTCTCTCTCTCTTCTCAATATGTCTCTCTTCTCAACAATTCTCTCTCTCCTCATCTCTCTTTCTCTCTGATGTGTCTCTCTGATGCCTCCCTCTTTTTGTGTTTGTGTGTCTGACACATCTCTCTCTAATGGGTCTCTCCATGATGGTCCCTCTCTGTCTGATCTCTCTCTGCCACCTCTCTCTGAGGCGTCTCTTTGCCCTCCTTTTAATTGCATAAATTTTTTATCCTGTCTCTCTGCCTTCTCTATCTGCTGCTTTTCTCTGCCTTGTATCTCTGTTGCATCTCTGCAACACATCTCTCTTTTGTGTCTCTCGACTGTGTCTCTCTGACATGTTTTTCAGCCTCTGCTTTCTGATTCGTCTCTGTCAGGCATCAGGTTGCTAGGCTAATCCCATCACTCGTATTAAAAACGCGATTAAAAAGCGGTTTGTGAAATGCTGAAATGCTGAATGCTTCATTGTGAGTGTGTAGAGGAGTGTAAAAGGATTCCGAAGTGTAGTTCCTAATGTTATTTGTTATTTAGTACAAAACTGAGAGCAAAGAAACTTTATTCATGGAACAATAAGAGCTAAACTGAGGAAGGACAGCAAGGTAATGTCTGCTAGCAAGCACTCTTCCTCAAACATAGAGCTAACAGTAAGATTGCTAGTAAGGTGGCTAACACATTTATATCGCAGTCAGACTGCAGAAATGGTGTAACATGATCTCTCTCTCTCTCTCTCTCTCTCTCTCTCTCTCTCTCTCTCTCTGTTGTGTGTGAAGAGGGTGATATGATTGGCTGAAGTGAAGAACACACCAGATTGGCTGAAGATGAAGTAGTTTGAATGGCATTTGTGATTCGGAGCTCGAAAGGACAGTCTAACAAACCACACACAAATACAAGGGTCCAGCAAATGCAGGCACAGCTGTGTGTGTGTGTGTGTGTGTGTGTGTGTGTGTGTGTGTGTGTGTCTCTGCATGCGCGCATATGTGTATTGGTTATTACGTTTTCAGCTGATAACAGCAGTCAGTATTCTGTAAATGCACTGATACAATGTGATGTTAAAGCTTGTATGATAATGCAAATAACTGCTGTTTACAACCATGGTGAGCTGAATTTCACACATTAGCCCCTTGAAGTAGTATTATAAAACTCTCTGTATAGAGGGATTGATCTGTATCAAATGAGGAAAGTGATCTGTACAGAGGAGAGTGATCTGTACAGAGGAGAGTGATCTGTACAGAGGAGAGTGGTATAGAGGAAAGTGATCTGTATGGAGGAGAGTCATCTATATGGAGGAAAGTGATCTGTACGGAGGAGAGTGAGCTGTACGGGGGAGAGTGATCTGTACGGGGGAGAGTGATCTGTATGGAGGAGATTGGTATAGAGAAAAGTGATCTATATGGAGGAAAGTGATCTATATGGAGGAGATTAGTACGGAGGAGAGTGATCTGTACGGAGGAGAGTGATCTGTACGGAGGAGAGTAATCTGTACGGAGGAGAGTGATCTGTACGGAGGAGAGTGATGTGTACGGAGGAGAGTGGTATAGAGGAAAGTGATCTGTATGGAGGAGAGTGATCTGTATGGAGGAGAGTGAGCTGTTCGGAGGAGAATGAGCTGTACAGAGGAGAGTGAGCTGTATGGATGAGAGTGGTATAGAGGAAAGTGATCTGTACGGAGGAGAGTGATCTGTACGGAGGAGAGTGATCTGTACGGAGGAGAGTGATCTGTACGGAGGAGATTGATCTGTATGGAGGAGATTGGTATAGAGAAAAGTGATCTGTATGGAGGAAAGTGATCTATATGGAGGAGAGTGATCTGTACGGAGGAGAGTGAGCTGTACGGAGGAGATTGGTATAGAGGAAAGTGATCTGTATGGAGAAAAGTGATCTATATGGAGGAAAGTAATCTATATGGAGATTAGTATGGAGGAGAGTGAGCTGTACGGAGGAGATTGGTGTAGAGGAAAGTGATCTATATGGAGGAGATAGGTATTGAGGAGAGTGAGCTGTACGGAGGAGAGTGAGCTGTACGGAGGAGATTGGTGTAGAGGAAAGTGATCTATATGGAGGAGATAGGTATTGAGGAGAGTGAGCTGTACGGAGGAGAGTGAGCTGTACGGAGGAGAGTGAACTGTACG
>JAAIIK010000025.1:7221768-7233345 GCA_014706435.1 Silurus glanis
GTGTGTGTGTGTGTGTGTGTGTGTGTGTGTGTGTGTGTGTGTGTGTGTGCTGCAGAACTGAAAAAACGGCAGTGCAAAGTCCTGTTCGAATATGTGCCGCAGAACGAGGACGAGCTGGAGCTGAAGGTTGGCGATATCATCAACATTGTGGAAGAGGTAATGGACGCCTCAGTCTTTAATCCATTGTTTCCCATCATGCACGAGCTCGTTCATGTGTCAGACTCTGTTAAATCAGAGATCATGTAACTGTTCTACATAGCATCTTGTTAATGAATGCAGACGAGATTTCCTCCGCTCAGGAGGAAATGTTTGTTTTTCTTTAATAGAATCCATGTAAGGATGTAGTAATGCAGTGTGTGTGTGTTTTAGGTGGAGGAAGGTTGGTGGAGTGGCACCATGAACGGGAAGACTGGTCTCTTCCCCTCGAACTTTGTGAAAGAAATCGAAGTAATCGAGGACGGCGAGAGCAACGATGTTCCCGACGAGCCAGGTAATGCCCGCGCCTCCATTAGGGCATGTTCTAACAGGCCTTCAAGGAGGCTGTTGTTGTTCCCTGGGTGTGTTAGTGTGTGTTTCACAGAGCTACAACTACAGCAAGTGGAATCTAAGTGAACCATTTCAACAGCACCTGAAAATCTCTAGAATTTTAGAGTAGGTGCATTCGGTGTGAAAACAGAGGAGAAGGAAATAAAATAAAAAATTTGTTGATGTTGGACACATGGAACAAGCTCAGTTTAAGATGTGTCCTGTTTTTTGTGGGCTTTGTGTTGGCAGAAACTTTTTGCGCTGTTCTTAAAACGTTCCTTCTTCATTCTTGTTATATTTAAGACTAAGGTCAGCTTTAAAGGCCTACGCTGTTCCTTGGGCCGCCAATGTGCTCCCACATCCTCAGGGAGTGGTTGGACATTACTACCCCTTCTTGTGGTTTGGTTTCCAAGATTTCTAACTCGGTCCTTCTAATGCAGTATACATATATTCCAGCTAGGATGTAGTATGGGCCAGATGTTTTACTGCTTCTAAGAATCTCGCACATCAGATGATACATTATAAATGTATCAATAGGGACTGTTTCACTCCCAGTCTACTACACAAAAAGATAGAAAATAGATCTGATCCTTTCTGTCATTTATGTCATAAATCTACAGTAGGCTCTTACATGCACATGTTTCATGAATGGTCGGTTGTGGTTCCTTTTTGGAACTTTGTATGTTCCGTTCTATTGGATTTCCTGGATTTAGATATACCTCGAGATCCCCTGCTTTTTCTGCAAGTTGGACGATTCCATTCTCCAGTTCAATGCTTATCAAAAAAGGACCATATCAGGTGCAAGTACTGCTGCCAAACAGACTATCTTGAAGTTATGGACAGAACAATCAACTCCCACAACTTTTCCTTGGCTTTCATACTTTAGAGACATTGTATTGTTAGAAGGTACCACTGCCAGGCTCAGACGCACAAAGCACAACACTATTCGGAGTTGGAGAAAAATAATGCTGTTGATAGGATGAAAAGTACTACTATACCTATCTGACTTTTATTTCTTTAATTTTTCTTTCTTTATACAAGTGGTCAGCTTCATGGCATCTGTTTGTACATAGTTCTTTTGATCTGTGATATGTTTCTGCAGTGAAACAAAATTTGAATAAAAATGTTGATCACAAAAATGTTTTCCTGCTATCTGGTGCTCAGTATCTACCCAAATTTGTGCAAGGAAGGACAACTGGTGAACCAGTGACTGAGTCATGAGCTCCTGAGGTTAATTTGGATGTGAGGCATTAAGGCTAGTCCGTTTGGTCAGAATTCTGCTGAGGAACACAGATCAGACTTTGCCACCAACATTGTGAATCCATGGACCAAACCCACTAATGTGCTGTGGGGCATTTTTTTAATAACACTACAGATTGTTAATCCCAATCACTCGTCATCTTTTACTCCACAGACTATCAGAGTATTCCCATCCCTTCATGACCACAGTTTACCACCTTCTGGAGCATGTTACGAAACAAAAGTCTGAATCCACTAGCTCACATTTGGGAGATGAAAGATCTTAGAGACTCAAGGCATAAACATGCTCATGAAAAGTCTACAGGAATCGATTGCGATCATGATCTCGGAAAGTTCCCAAGCTCTTAAGGGATTCAGGCTGTAAAAGAGCAAAAGGAAGAACTCCCCGGTTTTATTGTTGTGTTCCTAATAAAGTGTCCAGTGTGACTTTATACTGATCTTGTGACTATTTTTAAAACTGCTGCTACTCCACAGTACTTATGTCACTGTACTCATGTATATGTCTGTCTGTAAATGGAGTACTAACAAGGTCGTGTTTGTGTGTGTGTGTTTACGTAAAAGATGACGTCACCAGTCCAACTTCCCCATACCCTGGAAATGGGGTCATCGCACAGCCGAAAAAGATCAAAGGGGTTGGGTTCGGCAACATTTTCCGCGAAGGCTCGGTGAAGCTTAAACCTCGCCTGTCGTCCGATTCAGAGGAGAAGAAAGAAAAAGTAAGCCTGCTGGTAACAATCTAAGTTACAGATAATGTCTAGACTGACTGTATTACATATTAATATATAATTCAGCCAAAAGGTTGTCTACCACAAGTGTAGAGGCTTCTTCTTTAAGGCCCTTGTTCCTACAAAGTTTTAATCCCACGGATGTATGAAGCGACTCTGTATGTTGTAGTGTTACAATGGGAGGTTGACCGATACTGGTTGGATCATCCTTGCTGATCAACTGGTATTTTTTAAAATGGACACTAGATTAAAAAAAAAAAAAACATAACAGACCATTTAAAAAATCCAGTAATAAATCATGAAAATGTTCTAAATAAAATATATATAAATATTTAAATTGTATTAATAAATACAGATGAAACACATGCATTCAAACTGAAACAAAAAGTAACTAAAAATATTTGCATCCAAAATGAATTGAAAGAAAAAAGGCTCCTTGTCAGTGATTCGCCTCTAGAGGCCACTCTTGTACTGTATAATGCAACCCGGAACAACTATTGATGCCGATTAATCTGCAAAACCAATGAATCGGTCAACCTCTAGTTATAATTTTCCTAAAAATGAACAGTCCTGAACACTGTTCCGGTATGACAAAGCAAACTTCATAAAGTCATGATTTTTGGTGTTAAGGTCGGAGTGAAAGCCCCTGGGTCTCCTCTTCCATTGAACTGGACCCTCTTCCTTGTCTTTTTATATATGATTTTCTTAATGCTCGATGGTAATGCACATGGAATATTTAGCAACCATATACACGTGCAATGGTCAGATGTACACATATTTTCCATCCCTCGGATGGAATAGTGCCCATTGTTGAATAGTGTGAATAGCGTAGTTGCTTTGGAGCATTTCTAGAATCATTATTAATATTTGTGAACCAGTGTGTGTGCATTTCTGAAAACCATTTATACCAACAGCACCATGCAATGGATTTCTTGCTAAAGCCTGTACTTTTCTCAAAATCCTCACTTTATCTCCCAAAAGTAAGTATTTGTGTCAATGAACATCTCATTCCCATCAGAATAACAAGATCTTTTGTCATTCAGTGCACTGTTTTATGACATATTACAGTGCACAGTTTCAGTGTTTGCTGATGTAAACTATGTTTTGGATCACAATGACTGAAAATGCAAAACGGCTGAATTTCTTCTGTGGCATCTATGAATTTCAACAGCACAAATGTACACATTACTGTATGTGGGATATTGAATGCAAAAGATCGGACAGGATTCACACTTTTACTGTACTGTACCTAGTGTTCGTTTGTTTCCTAGTTGTTCCTCCATTTTCAGAAGTTGTAATTCTATGTTTCGCTCTGTCTGTATACGTTTGCCAATTGAAGATTCGCAAGATTCACCTTTGACCTATTTTAGAGAACTAGTTGATCATTGGTTGATCTGATGCCGTACACTCGCCTTCATTAGTGACATTCGAGATTCTGCACAGTTCATCATGTAAACCCAACTTTTTTTACACACAAAAAAGTTGAATAGAAATGTGAAGAAGATAAGCTTGACAGATTATGGCAACTGGTTTAATTATTTTGCATGCTATGACTTATGCAATGAACTAGTGCCCAGATGTTTTGGGGTGCACAGATGTTAAGACTATTCAGGTGAAAATGAGTATAATATATTTTGTTAAACAATTGATAATGTGGGAAACAGAAGACAGCTGTACCCCATCAATTAAATGAATGCACCAAAGCATTTACAATTTTTTCAAGTTGCGTTTATGAAGTGCACAAGTGACACCAAGCTGTGGCGGTTGAGTCCTTTTGAGAATCTGAGAAAAGCTCCAAAGCAACTGATGAAAAAACGAATACTAAAAGAGCGAGTCGTGTCTGAACGAAGGTGCCATCTCAATACGTCTTCCTTTACTCTTGTGCAGAATGCTGCTCACGTCTCATAGCCACAGGCACTGGATCATGGAGCGGTAATTACAGGTTTCTGGACCTTCACTGAAGCGCTGCCAATGATTGCTTAAGTCTTGGGTGCTGTTCTTTTGTTTTGGCAGTGGATTTTTATTTTTGTATTTTTTGCAGCCTCTGGATCGTGACTCACTTTTTTAATTTCTGTTGTGCTTCTGTTGTTCTGTTTATTTTTATTTAAGCACCATGCAGACATTAAACTGTTGTGAGGTTTTGTCTCATTAAAGTGGGTCTGCATTTGATGACTGAGATCATCGCTTATAAGTGGCGAGTCCACGAAGTGAAAGAAACATTTAGCTTGTTTGTCGTTCTCAAAGATAAACTATTGACCTACTTACTTTATTGTGGTCAAATCAAACCAAAGGGTTGGTTCTTTTTATCTATACTCTAGGCTTGTACATCTCCATAACTGAGGCTGATGCGATTTGCATCTCAAAGCATAGCCAGCGATATGATACATTAATAATACAGTACATATAAAGCAGCTCTCAAAGCGATTCATTCCTATTATGATGCAGTGCGATCGATTACCATTTGATTCAATTCAATATTGTACTAATACGCTTTTATTTCTTTGACTCAGACAGCAAATCATTAATTTACTGACTTCTAACACATGGCCCTTTCACAGGCAGGCCTCTTGCACGTCCTTAGACATCCAATACTTATGTATGTCCAACAATTGTGTGAAGAAGCACAAAAGGCTGCAAAAATCAGGGTTCCCAATAGTTTTGTCCGTAAAGTGCATATGTCTTTTTGTGATTAAGCGTGTCTTCACCTCAGTAAATTAATCTGTGCTTCTGGTTTATTCCAGCCTGTGCCGTCAGTACCGTCAGCCACTAAGCCCAGGTCCTTACACACAGCAGATGCTCACAAAATGGAGAAAGATGGAGAGGGTAAAGGTGAGTATCTGGCCTTGGGCCATTCTGCAGCTCAGACTACACAGAATTTATAGATTGCATACAGAACACAATGTGGATTTCTCTCACATATGAGATAGGGCTGTGCCCCAGACTGAGTAGTACTGACACTCTGTGATGGCCGCCTCAGTTATAGAAATCATCAATATTATAGAGAAGCGGTAGAACAGACTGCGCTGCATCACAGACAGGAATCTAATGTAGCGAGAATGAATGCCACTACTAAAGCAAAAATCCCCAATTGAACACAAGTCTCCTTTCACTGCAGCCACAGCTGCACTGCCTACATACATCATCTCTCGCAGACGCGTCAGTTTTAACCTCATAACATGACCCCGGGTTTTCCCTGCATTTTTGTGCATTTTTCCATCGGGGGGGTTAAATGTGTTTTGGAGCAAATTCCACAGGGAAAAAAACTTAAAAGTATAAATGGTTAATGAAAAACCTTTATGAGCTATTATGAATATTGTGAACTGATTTGGTCGACCTTTCCTCACAATGTCAAAGTTTATTTGTGACCAAATCGATTTCTTCTCCTCAGCCATTTTGTGGAATGAAAAAAAAAAAAAGCTATTCAATCCACAAAAATTTATTTGAGCTTGTAAATTTTGCGACTGATGCTCTGACCATCCAATGGGAGGAGGAGAAAATGGCGACGTGATCGTACAGACAGCAGTGCAAATTTAAGAGAATGGACTATTGCAGATAATTTAATACGTATCTGCGGACCAAAAAATTTGACACCATAAATACACTACACTAAAGATCCTTACGGACTGATATTATGTATGTGTTCACAGTAAAGGAATACTGCAAGGCCACGTATAATTATGAAGCTACAAACCAAGATGAGCTCGACATAAAGGAAGGTGAACTTATTCACCTACTAAGCAAGGTGAGTTTGTATTTGAGTTTTTGTTAGAATGTCTGATAACTGAATTACAATAACCAGAAATCTGTTGATTTGGTGGCTTTATTGTAAGAAAAAGCTACAAGCAGCACTGTTTCTAAAAGGCGCTCAGACCCCACAGATCGCTTCTTGTGCATACTAATAATCCTCATATCTAATATTCTTCGTATTTCTCAGATTTTACACCCAGTACATTTATCTTACAGTATCATAAATTTAGAACTACCTTTAACAACTTTCTGCGGCCTCTGCGTGCGCTGTGTTGTAGGACACAGGGGAGACAGGCTGGTGGCGAGGAGAGCTGAATGGCAAAGAGGGAGTCTTTCCTGACAACTTTGTGGTGCTGATTTCAGAGTCAGAAAAAGAGGTACTGATCTTTATTTCTAACCTTGATTTTCTAGTATACAGTAGGTTGCGGCCTTCCAGCGTGATCCGAGCCGCCCTCATTAGCCACCGTGGTTTCCTTTTTTATGCTGATGTACACTGTTTTGCCACATTTGCGTGGCCATCTGACCAGACACATCCATATGTTCTTGTAGAACGTCCTGTTTGCCGTTAGAACAACATGCACTTTTGTGGAAAGGGTTCAGAAAATGTTAAAAATAAGAAATATTGCAAGAAACAGCATTAACACAAACCGCTTTGTTATTATCAGAAGACAGACACATGTACTAGGGAAGGGCAGGGAAAGGGCTTCTGATTTGAAGTTTGTAAGTTGCACTACTAAACTCCCACTACTGGGCCCTTCAATGTGGCCCTTAACTGCTCAAATGTATAAATAATGTTTAATGCTCAAGCAGCAGCCTGAGTGAAGGAGATGAAGCATGTGATGGTTGAGAGATTGCTTTTCTCAGCATGGAGGTGTCCAGATCGAACAGAGTAAAGAGCTCTACATCGACTGTCCTTTCTGTAGTTTGTGAATATCATAATTGGTGTCTGTGATGAAGGTGATGATAGATTGTTATGATGGCAACCTGAGTCAGGAGGTAGATCCTGTGCTTGGCTAGCTTCTTGTTAGTGAAGATCGTTCTGACCTTATTGTCTTACATGTCTGCATCCGTTCTCACACATAAGTAAATAAATCCTTGGTGTTTTCTGCTAATCGAATAGTCATGTTCACCCCAAACGGTCTGTTTCACACGTACATCTTCTCTTCATTTTAGGTTTTAAACAACATTTTTTCTTTAATGTTGTTGTTGTTGTTTTTTTTTTTTGTTTTTTTTTTTAGACTCTTTTATCCAAAGGCTCCATTAAGCAGACTTCCAAACAAGAACCAGAAGAGGTAAGGATACTTCTATATAAAGTGGAATATCTGTTTTCTAATTCTCCTGTTGTCATGGTAACAGACCTGACAACGGCTTACAAAAACGAATCCTGTCAAACAACAAAACTTTAGATAACTGAGTGATTCAGGTACGTTTGGTTCATGGTAGTTTACTCAAGATCTTCTACTCCAAGCCATGTAAAGTGTGTCTTCATAAATATCTTCAGGGAGCTGGCTTTGTGCACAGGGGTATCGTCACACTGGAACAGGTGTGGGCCCCATAGTTCAAGTGAAAATTTCATGCCACTGAATCCAAACACATCCTGTACCCAGCCTGTGTGCCTCCAACTTTGCGGAAACTGTTTGGGAGGGAAAAACATTTCTGGAAATGTCAGGTGTCTATGTACTGACTAGTGTAAAGTACATAGTATTAAAAATAATTAATATAAATAAATGTAGATGTGAAGGTGAGATGAGTCGAATGCATCGCTCTGAACCCCAGTGCTGTTTTTTTCTCTCTCCACAGAAGCCAAAGAAGCCGCCGCCACCATCCAAAACTGCAGGTATTAGACAGTATAGCTCTTTCACCTCTGACTCTTTTTTCAGTGGGTGAAAGAGCAAAGTACTTTGCACTTTCACCTCGTATTGTGCTCTGTGAGACTGACAAACTGCTTTCATAGCTTTCTTCTATGTACTGTATGCGCTCCTGTATATCTTTTCATCCTGTGCATTTATCCAGTCATCGGGCAGAGGCTCGCTGCAGAAAATCGTACAGATGCTGGTAGTAGGTTTGAGCTGAAACAGTGCTACAGTAATATCTGAGGCGGATTGTGACTAATAGTGGTCAAGTACCAGATTTTCCGCACACTACATATTTAGGCCCGAATTCTTAGTTTATATGTATTACTGACTAGTTACTAAACCTCCTATCAAGGTCTCTGGGTTTCTGACAGGGTCTGTGATCGCGATGTGTATGATGCAGTGCTGACGGCCATAGGTAAAAACTCAGAGGCGGCAAAATGATGTTTCCATTGTAGTCGTTCCCTTGAATGTGCTTTTCCGATGTCTTTTGTGTCGACCTGTTAGACTGAGTGATGAATGCGAGTATATGAATAGGTGTGGAGATGTATGACTGTATGAACAAAAGTGTGTGGACACCCGAGCATATGTGCTTTTTAAATGTCCCATTTCACAATTCAGTTTATATTGTTTTTAACAATGGATATTGTCCCAAATCAGCTCTACAGAATGAAATAAGAACATAAGAGAATACAACTTTTAAGTGTATAAATCAGTCCATATAATACGTTTTTCCCCTTTGCAAGTTTCACTTCAATACATTTTTATTTGTAGAGCACTCGTAAGAACAATCATTGTCTCAAATCAGCTTCACACAAATGACGTGAGTATAAAGTTGTATAAAATAGTGCCTATAATTTTGTTATAAATTTATAATATAAATTTGTTCCTTATAATTGTTAGTTCATCCCTAATGAACGAACCAGTGGCGACTGTGTCAAGGAAGAAACCTTGAGAAGAACCAGACTCAAAAGTTAACCCATCCTCATCTGTGTGGCACTGAAATTCATACATCCATACATCTACTCATTACAGTGCCATCATTGTTGAGGACATTGTTTTCTTTTTTTAGTAAGATTGAGGTCAGAGTTCTGTAACAGGCCAATCAAGACCTTCCACTTCAGTCCATGTAAAGCAGATCTTCATGGAGCTGGTTTGGTTCTCGTAGTTCAGATGAAGGACCCGAAGACACAATTGTGTGCCTATATGTTTTATAGTAACAGTTTGTGGAAGAACCAATACTTTTGGCCATACAGTGTATAATCAATACTTTTGACCTGTTCTTATGCTGCCTTCCAGACTTTCTGATCAAAACAAATGTTTGCCCAGAAGCTCTGCTCAGCCACAGCGTCTCCTTTTGAGAGAGTGACTATTTTTCTCTTAAACATCAGCGTTCATGTGCTTCTCTTTCATTTCCTGTACTGTACTCTCACTTATTTGGCTTAGTTTTAGGGTTTTTTGGGGTCTACATTTTTCTGAAAGGCTCCATCACCCAGTCAGGATAATAACGTTGTAACAAACACACAGGCATTTGTTGTATTTGAAATGTTTCGTGACATGATTTCAGCTGTAAAACCTATCAAAGGCGCTCAAATTGATTTTCTGGCTCGTCTTTTCTTCCCCCACAGGAAACCAAATCAGCGCTGCATTTGCAGCTTATCTGCTTCATGCATGTGGTTTTGCTCTTTTTGTTTGTTGTATGTCTGCACTGTGCGTAGTGTAAAACAGGAGATAGGGAGAGGCAGAGATCCAGCTAATGCGCCATGTTTCGTTTTTTAGCACTGAAGCCAGAGGTCCCGAGTGCTGACAAGAAACCCACACACCTACGGGCTGAGGATAAAGGTAAGCAAAATCAGCCATTACCTTCAGAAACTTTACAAATGCAAAACAACGGCAGGGGGAAAAAACGTGTCAGCAGTTCATATCAATAGTCTTCAGACAATAACTATAGCATACAAAAATAGTAATTTTATTGTTGAAATGTAATAATATGACTTTTTTATTTGATAAATTATGGGGATAATTGGGAAGAATTAAACATTCCACATTAAATAAGCCCTAGATGTTCCACTAGATACATTATTTTGAAAGTTATATTACAACTTAAGGAATTCCCCCACTATTTACTTCCAATTTCCCTTCACACCTTCTTCAGATGTGCGTTCTTTGCATTTTCTCTGAGATTAATGTAGATAACAAGTGATGGAGGCTACAGCCTGCACTTTATCGTACACTTGCCTCGATTGGCTGCATTATTATATGTTATTATAAATCAGAAGTATATCTTCACGTCAATTCTACTGATTATGAAAAAACACTTTAATTTAGTTATTGATTTTATATGTGACTTAATATTTATAGTATACAATAGCTGTATAATAAATAAATAACGTTCTACACTGGTAACTGAAGCTCCTTAGTACAAATGTTAGGTGAAATTAAATGTACAGTTTTGTGGAACATGTGCCCTTGTGGTTATGCCTTGGCATCCTACAGTGAAATGTGTGTATGCAGTTGCAGGGTGGAATGACCTTTGTGATTACAACTTTTCTTCAAATGGAAACATTTCACAAAACACACCAAAAACGGGTGGAGAATCTGAATGACTGGCTTCCACTTACCCCTTTATTGCCTGCCGTTGACATACGGCAACAATTCCTTTACCTCCTTTTTCAGGTGTTAATTGAAAACCTGATTTGAATATACCGAAACATAAACACCATGCCACATGGCAAGGAAATCATAAGATCATCATGGACAAGCTTTCAAATACTGAATATTTGTTCAATAGTTAAGCAAAACTACTCCATTGGTGAAGTTAAATATTGAATATTTATCTGTCTGTCTGTCATTTGAACAAGTTTGTGTTTTGAGTATTCTGTAAAAAATGGTAAAGTGTAATCATTGCCAAATGCCTATAACATGCAGTGAAATGTGATGAAAAAATGTTTTTTAATGAAAATTTAAATCATTTTATATATATATATATATATACACACACAGTGTTGGGCAACGTTTCTTTTAAAAGTAATGCATTACAATATTGAGTTACTCCCCAAAAAAGTAACTAATTACGTTACTTAGTTACTTTTTATGGAAAGTAATGCGTTATATTACTTTTGCGTTACTTGTATCTCTTTCACGCCTTACAGGTGTAATATAGATAATTGCCATTAAGAAATAAGTTATATTAGGGCAAAATACATGTCTTAAACATTTAAAATGATTAATAACTTCTTAGAGAACAATAAGATGATCGACTAACTTTTGACCACAAGGCTGAACACTTTCCAGTCGCACTTCTGTACACTGCTTTTCAATCTGCCTTCGCCGTCAGGAATGTAACTATCGTTCGTGTATATAAGGTTAAGGGTGTGGGCTGCACACCGGTGATGTGGAGGGAGAACATACCTTTCGCCGTCATCACGTAAAACTTCGTGCAATTCCGTAAATATGACCTCGTCCTC
>JAAIIK010000025.1:7249911-7269705 GCA_014706435.1 Silurus glanis
TATATATATATATATATATATATATATATATATATATATATATATATTTTTTCATTAGTACAACACAGAAAACAAGTTACTAACAAGATGATATCGATTAAAAAAATAAAAGCATACTGTTGCAACATTTTCAAAATGTAAAAATGATAAATAAAATGCACGCTAACTAAATACATGCATACGTACATTACATGCGAAGACAATCATTCTTGGGAAGTATATGATTTTTAATGCATTTCTTGTCTTTATATAGCCTACTTCATTGGCATGCCCTCTTCCTACATAAAAATTACATAGTTATGCCATTATTGGTTACACATCGACATCTCCATTTGCTTGGACGGCCGCTCGTATGAACAAGGTAGACATTTACAGGTACATGGTTCAAGGCCTGACCTTCGGAGGAACCTTCTGTTCAATAAGCCACCACTGCGTTTAGTGTTGTATTTAATCATATATCCTTATATGATATATGAGTGAGTACACCCCACACATTTCAACAACCATTTTAGTAGATCTTCTTAAAGGACAATTCTATAGAAATTAAACGTGGATATATTTCAGTGTAATCAATAAACAGCTTGTATAGCAGTACAGATTTACTATCCTCTGAAAATAAATCAACATACAGCCATTATTGTCTAAATAACCTGCAACAAAAGTGTGTACACCCTAAGTGATAACAGCTGTATGCCATATAAACGTGCAAAGCCACGTGTCCTATTCATCATGTTGATTTATTTTGTCTGCTAGACAGAAGCACAGAAGCATACAAATTTGTGTATCTTGTATTAAAGCAATTAATATGTGGTGCTTTGAGTACAACCACTGGATGTTCAACATGGTACCTCATGGTAAAGACTCTCTGAGGATTTGAGAATTAGAATTGTTGCTCTCCACAAAGATGCTGAGGCTATAAGATCACTAAACACCCTGAAACTGAGTTACAGTACAGTGGTCAGGGTCATACAGAGGTTTTCCAAGACAGGTTCCATCCAACAGACCTCGCAAGAGTCCATCAAAGAAGTTGAGTCCTCATGCTGTGCGTCAGGTGCAAAAACTGCTTCAAAAAAGCAGATGCATGAGTGCTGCAGCATTGCTTTAGAGATTGCAAAAGCAGAAGATCCGCTTGTCAGTTTGCATGATCAGTTTGCATGGTGTCATCCCAGAAGGAAGCCTCTTCTGAAGCTGGCTCACAAGAAAGCCCACAATATGTTTGCTGAAGACGATCTGTCCAAGAGAATGAATGACTGTAACCATGTTCTGTGGTCTGATGACATAAGATATGATAAGATAAACTTGTGTGGCTCAGATGTTGTCCAGCATGTGTGTTGACGCCCTGGTGAGGAGTACCATAAAAACTGTGTCTTGACTGTGCCTACAGTCAAGCATGGTGATGGTAGCATCATGGTCTGGGGCTGCATGAGTTCTGCTGGTACTGGGGAGCTGCGGTTCATTGGGGGAAACATGGATCCAACATGTTCTGTGACATTCTGAAGCAGACCATGTAGGCCTCCTTTCAGAAACTGGGCCAAACGGCAGTTTTCCAACATAATAATGACCCCAAACATACCGCCGAGATGACAAATGCCTGCTGGAATCTGAAGATAGAGTGCCAAGTATGTCTCCAGACCTGAACCCTAGACCTGAATCCTCTAGTGGAAGGTGGAGAAGCTTCATGTGTCTAGGAGTGGAAGAGGATCCCAGCAACAACCTGTGCAGCTCTGGTGAATTCCATGCCCAGGAGGATTAAGTGCTACATAACAATGGTTCTCACACTAAATATGCCACTTTGGACAGAGTTTTGTTGTTCACTTAGGGTTTACTCACTTTTGTTGCCAGATATTTAGACAATAATGGCTGTATGTTGAGAGGAAAGAAAATCTGCTACACAAGCTGCACATTGACTACTCTAAAATATATCCAAGTTTCATTTCTGTAGTATTGTCCCTTGAGAAGAAACAATACAACAGTTAATAAAATGTGAGAGGTGTATTTACTTTTGTGAGATACTGTATAGATATATTCACACTGACGTTAACTTTTTATTTTAGTCCACACCTGTCTCAACCTGCAGGAATTCTAATGAATTATTAAGCTGATGCTGCATTGCATACAAATCATAACATTTGTTAAACGTTACCCTAACCTTAACTATTGATCACATTTTGATGTGAGCTGAATCGCAGAATTCTTCCAGATTTACAGTCCTGGGACAATAAAAAAAACCACTGATTAATGGTGGCTTTCTTACAGATATCTGCCTTCATTATTACACTATTGACTCTGCACAGTAGTGGCAAATGGATCTAACACTGGCAACGAACTCTGCCAACAATCGCACATGCTAGTTTTCACGAAAAAAAAAATTGGATAGAAATTGCAGTCAGCATTGCGAATCTGATGTTTAACTGGAGAAGATTCATCTGAATTTTTTTTTCTGTTGTTGAGCTGATAGCTAGCATTTGAATTTGTCCAGCATTTTGGCTGTAGACAACATGATTCACCCATGGCTTTCACAAATGATTAAAACTTTTTTTTTGACCTAAAAATTCCAACTCCTAAAATATTTAATTTACCTTAAATATATGCTGTACGCTAATTCTAAAATTGAGGTCGAACTAATCCTTGAGGCTGACTAATATTCAACTACCTGTAATAAGTTCAATTAGTTTAATCAGATAGAGAAATGTCTTTTAACATATGTTGCGGAAAAATCAAAGGACCATAATATTTATATTCGGTAATTATAATACAGAACAAATTACGCCTGACAACATTTCTGTAATTGCAGGGTATGTGTTGTTCATTTTTTTGCTTGTTTTTTTGTGTTTTGTACTGTTGTATTATAACCCATAGAAATTAGCTTATACTACTCTATTAATACAGTTGTACTTTTATTACTATTATTATTATTATTATTATTATTATTATTATTATTTTAGTTGTAGTCGACCAACTGCTTTGTAAGTAATATTCGTTGTTCTCTAGGTTCTAGCGATTAATCCTGCACTACAGTGTTTATTTCCCTCAGTCTTTGTTCGTACTACAACTAGCTTGCGCTTGCTTATGTGGTGCTAATTCTAGACCATCCGCGTTGCTCATCAGCTCTTCAGTAAATTACTTTATTATATTAAAAATGTGCAATGGGTATCCATTTGGGAAAAAAATCTCAGTGTGGCTACAGTGTGTACTGTAGCATCTATTTATCCACTCAACTAGTCTTTTAAGACACACAAATTGACTCAAAACATTTGGTTCGTTCTCAGTACATACTTCTTGGTTCTTGTTTTACACCATAAGAATGATAAGATCTTTCAGTGTTTTTTCTAGAGAAATTGTACCGTTCGTGTTCATTATTGTTGAACCGAGGACAGTGTATAACATCTGCTCTGCTCAATGAAACTTCAAAGGCCATGCTACATTTGTAAACACTAGCTCATTTGAATAGTTTTTTATTTTTTTTTTTTTTGCCGTTTTTTTGATAACCAGGACAATAATTACTCGTCTATTTTGTCTAATGGAACAAAAAATACACAAGGTTTTCAGTCATCTTAAATCTATTCTTTTTAGCCATTTAGGAACATATTTACTTCTGGCCACATTTAAGCTACAATTTTGGACAAGTGAAGACATAATAGTATTAGTACTACTCGATCTATCTACTCTCAGCCCCTAACAACCTGTCTGATGAATAACTCTTGGTCTGTGCTATAATTTTAACATGAATTGCAGACTTTGCTTCCCAGATATTTTTTGTGACATCTCAACAGAAGCAGGCAGATGCTATATACTAGCCTGGATGAATGGTACAACAGAAGATTTCCTGCTCTAGAAAGCAAGCCTGCCCATTAGTGGAGTTGCTGAGGGGTTGTTGCACTTTTTGACCCCCATGACCAAATGAAATGCTACATGTAATTTCATCCTATGGGACGGGCCATTCCGTGTAACACTCACACAGACATTGTCAGACACTGGTCACATGATCAGGGTTATCTCTGACTTCGATGCACTCGATCTCATCTCGCTCACGCTCCCTTTCACGCTCTTTTCTCTTCGCCCGTTTCTTCTTCTTGTGCCTTTTCTTAGAGGGAGGGAAAAAAGTCAAGAAGACGGGGAGGATGATGAAACAGTGCAGCACTGTGCATCCGGTGGTGAGCAGCGAGCACTTAAACAGTGTGTAGGTCAGGTTGGAAGGCACAAAGAGCAGGGGCATTATCCCAATCACGAAGCATGAGGCATTCTGTAAAATGGCTGCCCCATGCTCTTCGAGCGAAATCTTGATGCACTGAGTCCTGGTGTGCTCGGTGGCCAGTACAAACGTGTAGAGGTGAGGGGCACAGTGATCCATGGCAAAGTTAAGAGTATAAATAAGGCACAAGATAGAGATACTGTCCATATCGACATTCCAGAGTGTCATGAGGCCAAGGACACCCAGTTCCACAGATGTGATGGTCAAAATCAACCAGAAGTTCCCTAAGGGGTTAATGACAAGGAAGAAGGTGAGAATGAGGATGGTCAGGACACTGAACCCTGATGTTAGAATCGGCGAGACAACCGAGGAACTGTAGCGGTCCATGAACACGAAGGTGGGATTGAAGACAATGAACTTGATGCTGTTTATAAGGGAGAGGGGTCTGAGTCTCTCGAGCAGTTCCACCACCTCTTCCCTTGTTTTCTCTGTGGTTCGGGCAACCAAGTACATCCTGGATGCAATGATGTCATACTCTTCCCCGTTTTTGGAGAAAATTATGTCTTCTGTGAAGTGCTGATACTCCGGTCTCTTCAGGAACGAAGTCTTGAGAATATTTATGAAATCGCTTTTGGTGGACGCGCTGACGTTTGCGACCTTCAGATAATTAAAGTAATTATCAATCCATGAAATCTTATTAAAACCCTGCCCAAGTGTCTTGAGGTGCTCCTGTACTGTGGAGTTCCAGTATTCAATTGGCTCATAGATGTAGAAACCAATCACTGGGCTGTAGTTGCTGAACAACTTCTGCTGAGTCAGGGCAAACGACACACTGGGCGAATTGCTAGCTAATAAATTGACTATGTTGTAGCCGTCACTAATTTGTAAACATCCCATGAATGAAAATGAGGCATAAATCAAGTAGAGAATGACCACAAAGGGCTTGACGTATGTGTTAGTAATCCACTCTGTGTAATGTTCCCTCAGGAAGTGCTGAATAAAGTGATTCTGGTAGGGCATACTGTCATGGTGTGTGGAGAGATCATGGCCATCACTCATCATAGTCTTGAACCATGTAGGCTGGCGGTCCAGGTATTCTACAGAAGGGATTTTGCAACAGAAAACGCTGTGATAGCGGTTCTGCTCCAGTTGACCGGCAAACACCAGGCAGGAGCCGTAGAAGGAAAAGACGTAGAAGTAATTTACCAGGATGGCCACGCACATGCTCTGACAGAACACCTTCACGGACTCGATGTTGGTGAAAGGACTGGCGCCCATGCCAAATGTGATAATATACAACGAGCTCGTCATGGTGTAGCATACCATCACATCAGCAAAGGCATCTGCCACTCGCTCTTTAAACGGCAGACTCTCCCGGGTTCTTCTCCAGCCAGCCAGGAGCTCAAACACCCCTTTGGTTCCATGCCCTGTGAAGAAACATGAACATTTCAGGTATCAATTTTTAAAGACTAGCATTCCTGACATCACACCAGACCACACAATTGCACCCTCAGCTTGCAGACAGACCAGATTATTGGGGATGTTTGCAACATACAGTGGCCTAAAAGTGTTTGCTGTGTGGTGAATGGGGGCTCTGGCAGATCTAGTTACGAGAGCAAAAGAAAATTGCAGAAAGGTAACATTGAGGGTAAGGATTGGGGGCACCCTGGCACTTGTCCCCTCAACAAGCCCATGCGAGAACAGGTGAGGAACAACATCTATATGTTGTCTTTTATTTGAAACATGCACACTGAACCTTCAGGCAATTTAAGGCTTAGATGTCTTTGGTAGTATTTAAATTTGCCACGTCCAGCTCTGCCTCCTGTCTTTCTGTCAATGCCACTGTCTCTAAACCATACAACATAGCACGTCTCACCACCGTCTTTTACCATTTCACCATCCTTCCTTTTTACTTTTCTATCACAAAATATAAATAAAGATCCTAATTTCTGTAAAACTGCTTTGTGACAATTTATTTAATTGCACTGATCTGGATGGTGGTGGTATTGAGTAGGGGCGTTATGCGGGATGCTTTTAGAATCATGCCCATTTTACATTCTGGCTCTCGGTTGCCGTTCTGTTGTCACAGCTAGACCTGCTGAAGCCCTGACTTGCTGAAGCACAGTACACAAGCTATCAGGGCACCATATGCTCTTAGTATATCTAATACTCCTTTCTCCTGCTGTGGCTCTCCTGAACCTTTGGACCGGTCTGATTCATCCTGATGCTCACATCCTTCTGCAATGGAATGACTGACCTTCTGCTCTAAACTTGGGAACAAGAGCCTACCATCCAGAACACAAATACTGGAAGGATGCTTGTGTTTAAATAATGATTGTTAGCTGTGTATTATTAACGAACAGGAATTTTGGGCCATGCGGTCTCAAGCCGTGCTGTCTCATGATGATCAGAGCTATTCCTCCTCCCTTTCTGAAATTCAGGAGAGGATCAGTTTCACTGCTCATGGCTCATGGGTTGGGGGTAAATCTTTTTAGGTATAAATAGCTACTGTCTCAGCAAGACACATCTTTCCTTTCGTTCCACTTCCTGTAGTCCATGACTTCCTAAGGTAAGAAAATGTACCCAGGTCCTTTCTCCCTTTAAGATCCTTCAAATGGCACTGAAATAAAAGATTCAGTGCACCACTGAATATTATGCCATGTATCGCGCTGCTGCTCTCCTGCTGTTATCTGCATCATGACTCATCTCCTGATGTGGAATCAACTTGGCTGGATATATTCGAGACTTCCCAAAAAAGTGACTTTGACTCACCTTCAGTAGATAATTTCACTGCTCTGATTACAAGAGTCTGTATTTATCTCTCTACATGTACTATTCTTTCATCACGTAGTACTGCAAGCCTGTTCTTTTATATTTACTGTTGGGCTGCAACCAACAAGTATTTTGATAATCAATTAATCTGACAATTTCTTTGCCTGATTAATCGGAATAAAAAACAAACAAACAAGAAATACAACAAAACATCTTTTTTAATTAGTTGTTTTGCTTATTATAACTATAGGTGCATCTTAATATATTAGAATATCATTAAAAAGTTAATTGATTTTAGTAATTCAATACAAAAAGTGAAACTCGTATATTACATAGATTCATCACACACAGACTGATATTTTTCAAGTGTTTATTTCTTTTCATTTTGATGATTTTGGCTTACAGCTAATGAAAATCCAAAATTCTGTATCTCAGAAAATGAGAACACTGTGAAAATTTTTCCTGAGCATTTAAAAGGTGTCTCAGTCTGGTTCAGGCTCCACAATAATGGGAGAAGACTGCTGACTTGACAGTTGTCCAGAAGACTATCAATGACCATGGAGGTTAAGACACAAAAGGTCATCGCTAAAGAAGCTGCTGTTCACAGAGTGCTGTATCCAAGCACATTAGTGAAAAGTTAAATGGAAGGAAAAAATGTGGTAGAAAAAGAAATGAAGCCAATTCAAGAATTTGGGGAGATTCACAAAGAGGGGACTGCAGCTGGAGTCAGTGCTTCATGAGCCTCCACACACAGACGTATCCATAGGCTACAACTGACGTATTCCTTGTGCCCACTCCTGAACCAGAGACAACGTCAGAGGTGTCTTACCTGGGCAAAGGACAAAAAGGACTACATTTCATTTGGAAATCAAGGTCCCAGAGTCTGGAAGAAGAGAAGAGAGGCACAGAATCCAAGGTGCTTGAGGTCCAGTGTAAAGTTTGCACAGTCAGTGGTGGTTTGGGGAGTCATGTCATCTGCTGGTGTTGGTCCACTGTGTTTTATCAAGTACAAGGTCAGCACAGCCGTCTACCAGGAAGTTTTAGAGCTCTTCCTGCTTCCCTCTGCTGATCAGCTTTATGGAGATGCTGATTTCATTTTCCAGCAGGATTTGGCTCCTGCCCACACTGCCAAAAGTACCAAAAGTTGGTTAAATGACCATGGTGTTAGTGTGGTGACTGGCCAGAAAACTCACAAGATCTGAACCCCATAGAGAATCTATGGCTTATTGTCAAGAGGAAAATGAGAAACAAGAGACCAAAAAATGCAAATGAGCTGAAGGCCACTGTCAAAGAAACCTGGGCTTCCATACCACCTCAGCAGTGCCACAGACTGATCACCTCCATGCCACGCCGATATGGGGGAATGAATTCAAGCAAAAGGAGCCCTGACCAAGTATTGAGTACATATACAGTAAATGAACATACTTTCCAGAAGGCCAACAATTCACTAAAAAAATTTTTTTTGATTGGTTTTATGAAGTATTTTAATGTTTTGAGAGAGGGACTCGATGGGTTTTTATTAAATGTGAGCCAAAATCATCAAAATTAAAAAAAATAAACACTTGAAATATATCAGTCTGTGTGTGATGAATCTATAAAATATACCAGTTTCACTTTTTGTATTGTAATCAACTTTTTAATGATATTCTAATTTATTGAGATGCACCTGTATATAAAACCCTAATTCAGGGTATTTATGTATAAAAGTGAGTACAAAAAAATGCAAAAGCCACATATTGAGTTTAACTATCTTTAATGTTGACATTTTATAAAGCTTATAGTTGCTGTTTGTTGAGGAGTGTATGGTGGATTTCTCCTTAAACAAATTCACTCATGCTGGGTTGTTTCTTTTTGTAAAAATAAATAAATAAATAAATAAATAAATAAATAAATAAATAAATAAATAAAAATAAAAAACAGCATTTGAGTATGAATGGCATTTGTATTGTTTTTAATGATAATTGCAGGTGGCAAGTTGACAACCATGTCTAAAGAATCAATATAAAATATAATACATTTTTTTTTACAATTTCTGTAAAATAAATTACATAGACATTTTGTTCAGTGAAGATAAAAGCATCTACAATATATAATAAAATTCTGTATAATAATTAAATAATATATGCATAAATTAAATATACAAACATTGAAAACAAGCATTTTAACGTAGTAAAACTGTTATAAAGTATAACTGTTTACTGTCTATAAACTGACAAATGCTATAAAAATGCTATAATACAAATGCCATAAAAAAAGAATGAAATGGAGAAATGCAGCAAGCTTAATAAAAAAAACAAGTAAGAAAATATGCATTGGTGTACAGACACAAGCAGTCGCTGAAAACTTGAACAGTGACTAAAATTGTACTCGTTTACTGCTGCTGTTATTTGCTGCTTTTAGATTTAGTGTTTGTTCGCACCGTTTAAATTGAATCATCACTATGTCACAAGCAAACTGATTGCGCAACCTGAGTCACGACAGATCCAGTGCGACTGTCCTGAAGTTAGCAAACTTTTTACACTATAGCACTTCATTAAACTGTACCATTTTCATTTGATGAGGATTATACAGTTTCTGCTCACCATGCTGATGTTTCACCTTCACCGTGATTTGGGACACACACTTTTTCCTGCTTTCGGTTGATACTGTACTCTCCGCCATTTCACAAATGTGTCACACACTTGCCGTCACGCTAAAACCGTAACTTGAGCAGCCCATATAATCGATAACGTTCACAACAAATTTTATCATTAATTATTATTGATTTTTTTTAATTAGTTGTTGCAGCCCTAATTTACTGTTTACAGTAAATGTTAAATCCTACACACCTGGTTTTCAGTGTTTTTCTTCCTCTGTCATTATGGAATGTTGTTATAGTTCACATTCATTCACTATATGCCTGTGATATACATAAATAAAATGAGTATTTATGGTAATAAAAAAGTCTTACACTGTAATATTATGGTTGGGCCACACGTTGCTTGATTATGATATGCATTTGGTCATGCCATCATTCAAGCCCCGGTATCGTCAAGCTGCCACTCTTGGCCCTTGAGCAAGGCCCTTAACCCTCTGTGCTCCAGGGGCGCCATATCATGGCAGACCCTGCACTCTGACCCAGTTTCGAGCAAGCGGGGATATGCGAAGAATGAATTTCACTGTGCTCTAATGTCTTCTTCTACTTCTTTCGGCTGCTCCCATTAGGGGTCGCCACAGCGGATCATCCGTCTCCATACCACCCTGTCCTCTACATCTGCCTCTTTCACACCAACTACCTGCATGTCTTCCCTCACCACATCCATGAACCTCCTCCTTGGCCTTCCTCTTTTCCTCCTACCTGGTGGCTCCATCCTTAGCATTCTTCTACCAACATAACTCATGTCCCTCCTCTGCACATGTCCAAACCATCTCAATCTCGCCTCCCTCACCTTGTCTCCAAAACGTCCAACATGCGCTGTCCCTCTAATAAACTCATTTCTAATCTTGTCCATCCTCGTCACTCCCAACGAAAACCTTAACATCTTCAGCTCTGCTACCTCCAGCTCCGCCTCCTGCCTTTTAATCAATGCCACTGTCTCTAATCCATACAACATTGCAGGTCTCACCACCATGTTGGTTACAAGTAACGTGCGTTACGTAACAATATTACTTTTCTAAAGTAACGAGTAAAGTAGCGCGTTACTTTATAAATTTACACACTAATATCTGAGTTACTTTTTTAAAAAACTAATGCGAGTTACTTTTCAGTTAAATTATTTTGCATAAAAAAATAAATACTGAATTAAAATGAACGTAGTCACGTAGAATCGCGCACTGATACGTGCGAGCAGCGGGAACAGAAGCTGGTCAGAAGCGGAGATGGCAAACTAGGGATTACATTACTGTGATGGAAGTATTCTTATTATTTTGAAATAGTCGAGGAAAAGGAGAAAGGAATAATGGTTAAGTGTAGATTATGTGTTGGTGAAAAGCTCTTGTCAACTGCAAAAAATACCACTTCAAAAAAAAATAAAAAAACATCTGCATGCAAAGCACAGCACTACAGATGTGTGCATGTGTGTGTGTGTGTGTGTGTGTGTGTGTGTGTGTGTGTGTGTGTGTATAATGTTGAATATATGTAACATTATGCAATGTTGCATATATGGAAATGGAGACAGAAATATAGAAAAAATATTTTTGCCGACTTTCCACCACTGCAGATCTATAGACTGCTCAGAATAAAAGTTTTCCGTGGGAGACACATGTACGATGCCATCGCAGCGGAGATAGAGAGCAAATTCACAGCTCATTTGCTCTTTGTGGGAAGATAAACTGCCACGGTCACTGATAATAGCGCGAACTTTGTAAAAGCGTTCAGAATGTTTCAAGCTGATGATGAAGCAGAGAATGATGTAGACGAGGACGAGGTCATATTTACGGAATTGCACGAAGTTTTACGTGATGATGGCGAAAGGTATGTTCTCCCTCCACATCACCGTGTGCAGCCCACACCCTTAACCTTATATACACGAACGAGAGTTACATTTCTGACGGCGAAGGCAGATTGAAAAGCAGTGTACAGAAGTGCGACTGGAAAGTGTTCAGCCTTGTGGTCAAAAGTTAGTCGATCATCTTATTGTTCTCTAAGAAGTTATTAAACATTTTAAATGTTTAAGACATGTATTTTGCCCTAATATAACTTATTTCTTAATGGCAATTATCTATATTACACCTGTTACACCTGTAAGGCGTGAAAGAGATACAAGTAACGCAAAAGTAACGCAAAAGTAATATAACACATTACTTTCCATAAAAAGTAACCAAGTAACGTAATTAGTTACTTTTTTGGGGAGTAACTCAATATTGTAATGCATTACTTTTAAAAGTAACGTTGCCCAACACTGCTCACCACAGTCCTATAAACTTTCCCTTTCATTCTTGCAGATACTCTTCTATCACAAATCACTCCTGTCACTCTTCTCCACCCACTCCACCCTGCCTGCACTCTTTTCTTTACTTCCCTAACACACTCTGCATTACTCTGCACTGTTGAACCCAGGTACCTGAACTCTACCACCTTCTCCACCTCTTCTCCCTGCAACCGCACCACTCCACTGCCCTCCCTCTCATTTACACACATGTACTCTGTCTTACTCCTACAGACTTTCATTCCCCTTCTCTCCAGCGTGTACCTCCACCTCTCCAGGCTTTTCTCAACCTGCTCACTACTCTCACCACAAATCACAATATCATCCGCAAACATCATAGTCCAGGGAGACTCCTGTCTGACCTCATCCGTCAACCTGTCTGTCCATCACCACTGCAAACAGGAAAGGGCTCAGGGCCGATCCTTGATGCAATCCAACCTTCACCTTGAACCAGTCTGTCGTTCCTACTGCACACTTCACTGCTGTCACACTGTCCTCGTACATGTCCTGCACCACCCTCACATACTTCTCTGACACACCTGACTTCCTCATACAATACCACAACTCCTCTCTTGGCACCCTGTCGTACGCTTTCTCTAAATCCACAAACACACAATGCAACTCCTTCTGACCTTCTCTATACTTCTCCATCAACATTCTCAAAGCAAATAAGGCATCTGTGGTGCTCTTCCTCGGCATGAAACCATACCGTTGCTCACAGATGGTCACCTCTTCTCTCAGCCTGGCTTCCACTACTCTTTCCTGTAACTTCATGGTGTGACTGATCAACTTGATTCCCCTGTAGTTACTGCAGGTCTGCACATCTCCCTTGTTCTTAAAGATCGGTACCAGCACACTCCTTCTCGATTCCTCAGGCATCCTCTCACCTTCCAGAATCTTGTTAAACAATCTGGTTAAAAACTCCACTGCCATCTCTCCTAAACATCTCCATGCTTCTACCGGTATGTCATCTGGTCCAACCGACTTTCCACTCTTCATCCTCTTAATCGCTGCTCTCACTTCTTCCTTACTAATCCTATCCACTTCCTGCTTCACCATCTCCACATCATCCAACCTTCTCTCTCTCATTTTCCTTATTCATCAGCTGCTCAAAATACTCCCTCCACCTTCTCAACACACTCTCCTCACTAGTCAACACATTTCCATCTCCATCCATTATTGCTCTAACTTGCAACACATCTTTCCCAGCTCGGTCCCTCTGCTTGGCCAATCTGTATAAATCCTTTTCTCCTTCCTTAGTGTTCAACCTCTCATACAGCTCCTCGTATGCCTTTTCCTTGGCTTTCGCCACATCCCTCTTCACCTGCTGCCACATCTCCTTGTACTCCTGCCTACTTTTCTCATCACCCTGTCCATCCCACTTATGTTTTGTTAACCTCTTTCCCCTTATGCTCTCCTGCACTTCCTCATTCCACCACCACGTCTCTTTGTCTTCCTTTCTATTTCCAGATGTCACACCAAGTACTTTTCTAGCTCCCTCCCTCATCACTCCTGCAGTAGTTTCCCAATCATCCAGCACCTCTTCACCACCACCGAGCCTCTGTCTGACCTCTGTGTGCACCTTCCTCTACTCTTATAGGTCACCCTATGATCATCCTTCTTCTTAAAATAAGTGTTCACCACTGCCATTTCCATCCTTTTAGCAAAATCTACCACCATCTGCCCTTCCACATTCCTCTCCTTTAGGCCATACCTACCCATCACCTCCTCATCACCTCTGTTCCCTTCACCTACATGCCCAATGAAATCTGCCCCAATCACCAATCGTTCATTTCTAGGTACACCATCTACCACTTCATCTAATTCACTCCAGAATCTTTCCTTCTCCTCCATCTCACAGCCGACTTGTGGAGCATAGGCACTGATGACATTTATCATCATCCCTTCAACTTCCAGCTTCACGTTCATCACCCTATCAGAAACTCTCTTCACCTCCACTACACTCTTACTGTACTCTTCCTTCAGAATCACCCCTATACCATTTCTCTTTCCAGCCACACTATGATAGAACAGTTTAAACCCACCTCTAATGTTTCTGGCCTTACTCCCTTTCCACTTGGTCTCCTGAACACACAACATATCTACCTTTCTCCTCTCCATCATATCAGCTATCTCTCTCCCTTTACCCATCATAGTACCCACATTTAAAGTACCAACCCGAACCTCCACTCTCCTACAATTCTCCTTTCCCTGCCGTCTCTGTAGACGTCTTCCTCCTCTCCTTCTCCTCCTTCAATGAACAGTAGCCCAATTTCCACCGGTACCCTGTTGGCTAACGATACCTGTGGCGGTCGTTGTTAACCTTTAACCGATGAATTATGATGATTATGAATTTCTTAATCGTGACCCGCATATTTGATTTGGCACATGTTTTACGCTGGATGCCCTTCCTAACGCAACCCTCCCCATTTATCCGGACTTGGGACCGGCACTAAGAGTGCACTGGCTTGTGCCTCCCTAATGGCTGGGTTTTCACTGTGCTCTAATGTATATGTGACAAATAAAGGCTATTCTATTCTATTCTATTCTATTCTAAAAAGCTGGTCATTTAGTATATTTAGGCACATAATGTTTCTGAACCTAGACATGACAAGTGAAGCAACCCCAGATTGTAAAACTGTCCCACCACAAGCTTGTAGGCATGTTTTCTATATTTATATATATATATATATATATATATAAATATCCATGTATATAAATATATATATATATATATATATATATATAGCTGGCCTAAACACTCAGAAGCACTGACCTATGTATTTGATTCCATTTCATTGATTTGTATTAATTTATTCACAACAGTTTATTCTCTTCATTTCATAGCGTTTCTCTTGGCTGCACTGCTTCCAGTACGTGTATGTGGATGTTAGATTTTTTTGTCCAATCAGATTTCAGCTTCTATGTGCTGCCATGTCAATCTAATCTGCCCAGGGCCTTCAAAGTCAGTACTGCTGGCCTTTTTACCACAGTCTCCTTAATAAATATCTCAGTTTCTTTAACCAATCAGATTTCAAATAGTAGTGTAGAGGTTTGGAGTTGTCTTAACTGGGTTTCTTGCTTTAGTAAAATGGTATTTACCCTCCATATGTGAAATGCTTCTCTATCTGTATTACCACGCGTTGTTATATTGCGTTTTTGTACAGTATTGATGGTTTCTATAATTGCGACGTGATAGTGGTGGTATTAAGAGGTGAATCAAGTCGGGTAAGTCCCCACTGAAGGCCCAGGTAACAAATGCATGGCCCGCCACTGTATATATATATGTTTATGTCTGTACTTTTGAGAGTCACTGACAGCTGAAACTAAATTCCTTGTGTGTCAACACAATTGGCCTATAAACCTGATTCTGATTTTGATTTAGTGCAATATGATGCAATGGAAAAAAAATATGATGGTCTGCAATTCAATATAGTGCAGATATTTCGCTTTTATTTCTTTGGCCCAGGCAGACAGCAAATCATCAATTTATTTAAGTGCCTGCTGACTTCTAACGCATGACCCTTTTCCACACACGCCTTTATAGTGCAAAAAAAAAAATAGAATATTCTTTTCCTGTTGTGTCTCCAGGAAGAGGCAGCTCTACTCTGACTCTCAGGACACGCCTTGGTCTCCGTAGTGCTGTGATGCGTCACATTCACGTAGCAGCACCGGTGCTGAGAGAACGCACAGTTTAGCAAGGAGAAATCAATAAAAATATTGAAGTATAGCACATCTTCTAATAATTCTATATAAATGAATTGTTTTTTACCAATGCAAATATGTTCAAAATGATGCATCATATTACAAATGCCAACCTGTATCTGATGCACTTTTTTAAATCAACGCATCACATTATTAACTTTGATGCCGATGCACCGATGTGAATTTGTGAATCGTACCATCCCTACTATGTGGGGCAAGAGTCCAGGTGTTCCTATTAAAGTTTAGATAAAATAAGATAAAGTAGTGCACACACAATGACCCAATTTACTTTCCTGTTCATGTCCATTGAAAGTAATTAATCTCGACTTCTACTGCCAAGAAGTGAGGCAGCCTCAAATCTAAAAATAGGTGCTCAGCATTCGTTTAAACTAATGTAACTCCAGTATTACTCACCTTCTCATGCAAATGAAATGTCTCCTCTTTCAGACAGTCTGAGAAAAACTGTCCTGTTGTTCATTACACATCACACTAAAGCATGAACATTACTGTCCACTCAGTGTGAATGTGACCCTGATTTCTAGCCCTATTTACTGGCTTACTTTTGTCACTTGAAACACAGCCAGATGGATCTCTTTTGGGAATACCCCAATAATGAACCAGCTACAAACTCTGTGATGTGTCTAATACACTATATGTTCAAAATAATGACACTTGACTTTTAACATTTCTATGTGTTTTTTCCCAAAACTGTTAGCATGAACTTGAAGCAAAAACAAATATATGAGGGCTGTGGATGCAGTAGCATGAAATGTTCCCTTTACTTAAACCAGCATGACAATCCTGTGCACAAAGCCAGATCCATGAAGATCTGCTATAGAGCTCTGACCTATTGAACACCTTTGGGATGAATGTGAACACTGACTGCACCTTGCCTACCTCAATATCGGAATGATCACAAATCTCCAAAAGCACACTCCAAAATCTAATTGAACATCTTCCCAGAAGAGTGGAGGTTATTATAATAGCAAATGGGGACTAATTGTGGAATGAGATGTTCAAAAAGCACAAACGAATCTTATAGTGAGGTGTCCACAAACCTTTATTCATATAGTGTATCTTCTCTTTATAGGAAATACATGTCACTCCAACCATGAATGAGGTTCATACAAACAAATAAAATGGGTTATAGCCTCCCTACAATAGTACTGTGGGGCCTTGTTCTCTTGCTTTTGGCATATTTGTCAACCCTTATCATAAATTGTGATGGATGAATCACCTACTGACTCTTATAAATGTAAATGTAACAGAAAAAGTGTGAATATCTACCATTTAAGGGATCTAGTCACATGCTTATGTGAGATGTAAATAGGGCAAAAAGAATTACATATTATATACTCTCTATTGGGGAGAAAATCCTTATCCATTTTATGCCAGGAACAAATAAAACTACACAAAAGTGAACTGTGATAAAGATTTTTTTAAGCTTTTGAGAAGACAGTGATAACAATTAGCACAATCCCATGCAACAAGAAAGAAAAGCAGTACGTACCCATGGCAAAGAAGGGGATACCAAGCAGGGTAGAGTTGAACTTGCCATGGGAGATGAAAAAGATGCCAGCAGCAGTCACGTTGGCGCTGCAGACCGTGAGCACACCAAGAAGTCCCAAGAAGGGCTTACCGCGCAGACAGTCACGCATAGAACTGGAGATAGTGGCAGCCAGCAGCACCAACACCAAGCCCACCAGCACCTCGCCCTTCGCCAGTGCCCCCGTAGCATGGAAGTCACGCCACAGTCCGAACGACGTCAAAGCCTGCACGTGTAGATCTGGGCTGGCTGTCGCTAAATGTTGCACCATCTTGCCAAACTCACTCTCCCATTTCTCAGCGATAGCATCCTGGACTGTGGGAGTCAGCCGACGTAGGTAATAGGTGATCTGGACAGCCCGTGCCGACTTGACGTGCCGCTCACGACCATGTGATGCCAGCACAACGCTGCCCAGCTGGTGCCCGATAAATGCCACTCGGCCATCCTGGAGAGAAGAAGAAATAACAAGTACAATCATAGTGCCTGTCATGTTCCACCCACGGTCCAATGCATTCTTCACACACTCAATGTGCACGTCAGAAAAGCACATCAGCTCGCCTATACATTTGCTACATGTCTCAAATGGCCACTTTTGGCAGATAGAGAGCCAGGTATAACATGGGCCAGACTTTTTAATCCAAATGCGCTCCAGCTTTTCTGCAAAAAAAAAATGCAACTAAAGAGGTCCTAGTAGTGATTCAAGCAGTTTATTTAATACACACAATGATTCCTTGCAAAAGTACTAAATATGGTATATGGCTTGTCAACAAGCTACTAGCCAGCAGAATTATTGTGCATACCAAAGCAAAGTATGTCACCAAGTCCTATAAACAACTGGTAGGGGTTGGTGGTAAAAAACAAACAAACAAACAAGCAAACAAACAAACAAAGAAAATCTCAATTGGTATGAATGTGATTCTACAAATAACTGTAGGATAAACTGCAGACAAAATTGGGTATCCTTTTGCCCTCCTGCCTCCTCCTAATGTGTCACTAATCATCAACTGAGGACTGTAACTAATAGAAATTGCATGTTGCATCATCATGGCCACCTGGCCTCTCGTGAACTCAAACAGCAATCCTGCAGTCACACTACTGGAGGTCAACATGAGGGTTTTTAACACACACTGATACTGCACCCCTTCAGCAAAGACAGAAAACACTCATAATGCTAAGAGTGTACAATAATCCCCCGCTTTACTTCGGTTCGAATCTCGCGGCCCCGGTTTATCGTGGAATTGCATTTGCCACATAACTAATTTGTTAACTGATTTTCCTGGTCTCTTTCGGCTAGCATGATAGACAAAAAACTTATAGGGAATAGTTTTTATTGGGTTTTATGTTAAAATAATGAAATTTATTAATAAACATATAAATATTAATAATAAAATGAAGTAAAATGTTAATACAGTACAGTAGTATATACATAAAATAGCATTTTTCTTTTATCGCAGGTGGTTTTGGAACGTAACCACCGCGATTAATGGGGTACTACTGTATTATGTTCCTGTAGAAGTAGAACATTTTATTGCCACATGATTGTTACGATGGCCAACACGATGTCTTAAAACAGATTCTTAAACTGGTACAAAGTTTGACAACTACCTAGTGCAATGTCCTCAACTTAGTATTTGTACTTAGTATTTGAGTAAATGTACTTTGTTACTGTACTTAAGTCATTTTTTGGTTACTTTCTAGTTTTACTGAGTATCAAAGATTTACTCTCTCAACATTTACTCTCTACTCAACAACATTTATGATTCAATAGATGTACTTTTTTACTCCAATATAATTTAATTGACCAATCATTTAGCATGACAGCTTTATCTATGCAAAAACATTACTAAATGTGTATTGTTTTAAAAGTCCTGACTTCAAAAAGGCAAATATAGAGGAGGCCTCACATCTTAAATGTGATACCACCTCATCAGAGGAAGAGGATTTCTCCAAGCCAATGAAGAAACTTGTTTGATCTTTGTTTCACGTTGAAGAGGCTGTTGTGTTGGCTAATGCAGTGTTCAGGTGTACAATTTAATCTGTATTTTTAGGAAAAAACCCACAAATCAACTGGTTTTGGCTTTTCACTAACATGTGTCTTGGTGTTGAGGACTAGTGCATCTTTGAGCCTACGTTGAATAAGAGTCAAATAATCAAGTCCTGTTCAAATCAGACACTCAAAGACTTTTACTTAAATCATATTGTAATTGGTGACTTTTAACTTGTTATGTAACGTGCAATAAGGTATCTTTACTTTTACTCAAGTATGATTTTCAGATACTCTTTAAATCCAACAGTCTCCTGACTAACTGAATGACACACCTGTGTTGATGAAACAATTCATTTGATTTTACTGATTGAAAAAATCAGGGAAAAGGGAATGGAACAGCGGTGGAAAGTGAGAAATAGTTCATTCTGTGGTTACGTTAGAGCAGGTCAGGATAGTCCCTCAACACCACGACCATTATTGGCAACCAATCCAGTGAAATTAATCTCTGTTTTTCTCGCAGAATTTTTATGAGTTTCACAGGGTAGATGTCCTCTGCTTCAACTCTTCCTTTCTGCTTTGTGAATGAAAGACACTCAGATCAGATTTTTTAAATAGCTGGTGATAAATGACTTGTCTTTCACACACACACACACACACACACACACACACACACACACACACACAC
>JAAIIK010000025.1:7276230-7313075 GCA_014706435.1 Silurus glanis
ACACACACACACACACACACACACACACACACACACACACACACAGTGTCCAGTAAGCTTGTGTACAATGCAGTTCTATGCAGTTGATTGATAAGATGGACACAGGACAGAAAAGCACCAGCAGCAGCAGAGAGGTGTGTGTTTATCAATCCCAGGGTTTCCCCTACTAGGTGCGCTATAACGCTAACGTCACTCCAGTCTGCGTTTCATAGGCTGCTGCGGTACTGCAGTTTCATTGTTACATAGCGCTCGGCGAGGGGTAATAGGGCAAATCAGCAGCAGAGACCCCCGTGTGTCAGGGCCAAAAATGTGCGTCTGCATGCAAATCATATAACATGCACTAGGACTAGGAGCACATTATGTAAGCATATGAAAGTGGCACAGTGAGCAGTAGAGTAGAACCGGCTTTGGCCTATTGCACCGTGCAGCTTCTTTTTGCATATTAAAGTCTTAGTACAGGATGCGCCGTTACGCACCGGAGGGGTAAAAGAAAGAAAGAAAGCGCCCCCATCTTACCCGTAGCGTTGTGTTGGGGTAGGTCACGGGCACTTTGGCGAGCGTGTTGTTGTTCAGGACGGCCTCGCGGATGTCCTCGAAGATCGCGATTATATCGTCGAGGACGCAGCGGCGGGGCTCGCGCTGGCCGTCGAGCACGCAGAGGTGCGCGAAGGTGTAGTTGAAGCCGCGGTGCGCGACGCGCAGCTCGAGCACGCGCCGGTGCACGCGCAGCACCTGCTCGGCCAGCTCGAGCACGTTGGCGCCGCGCTTCGCGAGCAGGATGAGGCGGCCGTAGCGGCCCGGCGTGTGCAGGTCCGAGTAGAGGCGGTGCTTCGAGCGCTCCACTGGGAAGAGGCTGTCGGCGAGGCGCCGCTCGACCTTGGCGAGGCTGTGCGCGGGCGCGAGCAGCCGCTCCAGGTCAGCCTCGGGCGCGAATCCGCGCAGCGCCGCGCCGCCCAGCAGCGCCGTGAGGACTGCGGGCACGGTCAGGAAGAACACCGGGTGCCGGCTCACGAACAAGCCGAGCCAGTAGAACGAGGCTTTGAGCGCGCCGTAGATCGCCTGCCGCAGCATCATCCACCTCCTCCTCCACCACCACCTCCTCCTCTTCCTCCTCCTCCACCACCTCCTCCTCTGTTGCTTTTGCCTAGCAAGTGCATGTGACACGCGCTCCCATGCTGCGGTTCGCAAAAAATAAAAAAACAATTATTGATCGGCTTCCCTCTATGTTCCTTCTTGTGTGTGTGTGTATATGTGTGTATATGTGTGTGTGCGCGCGCGCGCCCGCGCGTGCGTGCGTGCGTGTGCTTTTTTTAGTTTCTGCTTAACACATGCCTCCTCCTCCACACGCTCCGCGCTGCGTTATTCCTCGTTCCAGCTTCAGCATCCTCAGATTGATGTGTTTCACCGCAATCATGCGCTGTAGCCCACAAGACAGGTTATTTCAGGCACACTTTCTACATCCGATCATTGAAAACAGCCAGGCCGGGGTTCAGTTCTTTTCTGATCCCGATCAATGAGAAGCAAATGCCGCAGTTTTTGCTTCTCAGCTCTTCGTGTATGCTTTTTGGCTGTGATATGAACTTGAACTGAAAGAAATATGACACGGAGAAATGTTTGAAGTTGCTCCTGCTTTCTTTTGAGATATTAAACATAAAACTGTTGTGTCCCCTCCTTCAGTGGAAATGTTCTTCTGAGTTGTGAAATGTGGCTCATGAAGGAAAACTGGACAGGGACGTAGAGACGTGCTGCATGCAAAAGGTCCGATCTGTTACCAAGCCCTCTGACCTATTTCACACAAATATCATGTGTTTATTTCCATCACCATCAGCTGGAGGTTGACCCCAAAAACCTTGTGCAAAGGAAAACGGCTTTTCCTTTTTTCTGATGCATATGTCTGATGCATGTAAAATGTACTCCTGTAAATGAAATAAAGTAGGTTAACTCATGTTTATATGTTTATATGATGTTCCGAATGCTTAGAGGATACGTGAAGGTATATAATGAATGCATGAAACACTGCATTTGCACAAAAGGGCGATTATTTTGTTTGTTAAATGTTGTTTTCAGACAAGATTATTAATGACCTTGGAAAATACTGAAGGTTTTCAGAAGTGTCCCATTGTTATTATTGCTGTACAACATGAGTTATAGAATGCTACATAATATGTATTAGGTTGTGTATTGTGTAGGTTGTGTATATGAGTACAGTATCGAAATATGGCGATGAATAAATCAGAAAATGACATTACATATGTGTCCTTAATGATGGGACATGTGTATCCCAAACTCCCAGACATGTTGCACCAAATATGTCATCAAAAATGAGCAGATATGACCAAAAGGTGAACATTTTTTTTTTTTCACGTCTGCACTTTGAGGAATGCATCATATATTTTTTTAAAGAGACCATCTGCTTTATTAGGAACACCTGTATACCTTATACAATTTAAATACAATTACAATTTTAATTGTATGGTTTTACATATCAGGACATAATAAAAAAAGCATGTTGAATAAGGTAACGGCAACCTCAGATGACTAAGGACCACCTTTAGCAGCAATAACTTTGAAGTAATGTGTTCTTCTTAACTTTATCAGTCTCTCACAGCATTGTGGACAAATTTTGGCTCACACTTCTTTACAATGTTGCTTCAATTTATTGAGGGTTGCAGGCATTTGTTTAGCCACAGCTCTCTTAAGGTCCTGCCACAGCAGTTCAATCAGGTTGAGGTCTGAACTCATTCTGTTTTGCTGGTGTGCTTGGGCTCATTGTCCTGCTTCTGGCTTTAGCTGTCAGACAGTTAGCCTCACATTTGTCTCTAGAACTCTTTGGTATATTGTGGAGTCTGACTCTATGACTACAAGGTGTCCAGGTCACATCATCACCCCTCCACCACTTGATGGCAGGTATGAGGTGTTTGTGGTGATACGCTGTGTTTGGATTTCGCCAAGCATGTCCATCATGGACAAACATGTCCACTTTGGTTTCATCTGTCCAAAGGACATTGTTCCCGAAGTCTTTGGTTTGTTCAGATGCAACGTTGCAAACCTTAGCCATGTTGCCTTTTAGTTTTTAGAGACAAAAGGTTTTCTCCTGGCAACCCTTCCAAACAAACCATTTCAACATATTTTTTTCTAATTGTACTGTCAGGAACTTTCACATTTTACATGTTTAGTGAGGCCTGTAGAGTCTGAGATGTAACTCTGGGTATTTTGCATTTGCACTGTGAATTTATTGGGACATCCACCACTCCTAAGAAGATTGGCAACTGTTTTAAATGTTTTCCACTTGTGAACAATCATCTTGTAAATAATGATCGACTTGAACCTGTTTGGAAGTGTCCTTATAACCCTTCCCAGATTGCTGGGAAGATTCCTTCTTTACACTTTATTGCTGCCAAACAGGTAGTCACACTAACTGATGATCAATTAATCAAGGGCAATTGATTAGTAGCAACTGGCTGCTTTTAATTCCTATGTAATCTGTAAAGATGTACTTTGTTTTATCACAGATGGCTTTTATATTTTGGCTTTATATTTGTAAAACAAATAATGACACGTTTTAATATGTGTTGTTCATCAGGTAATGTACTGTATTTAGCCAATAAACCACAGATCAGAAATAGCCTAGGCAATAGACAAATGAACCAGGTTTAACAGCCAAGATTAGTAGTGTCCTAATATATGTATATTGCACAGAGCGTTTTAACATAAAGCTGTTTGACCAACAGTTGAGTTCGTCGGGTTTGTCATTTTACACTAAAACCTATGTGGGCTATGTGTTCCGCTTGAGGATTTTATTTGTGTCAATAATTATTGATGTCAGATTATTATAAACATGTATTATCACTGTACATAATCATATATTGATCATTAATGTAATGAGACTTATTTTACAAGGTTTGGATTATAATATTCCTATAATATTCCTTATAATATTCCATATAAATATAATATTCATATATTTTTAATGCTATATTAAAAAAAAAATCTGTATAGTAGACGTCATGGGCTTTTTTTTAAGATTCCAATTCACACCAGAAGTGGTCTAGTATAGTAATTTTCTTCCTGTTCACTCACAGTGCATCTGGAAGGTATTCACAGCGCTTCACTTTTACCTTCAAAAATTCTACAAACAACACTCTATAATGACAATGTAAAAGAAGTTTGTTGCAAATTTCGTAAAAATAAAAAACCAAAACAATCACATGTATATAACTATTCATAGCCTTTACCTTGACACAAATTGAGCTCAGTTGCATCCTGTTTCCACTGATCATCACCCTAACCCTATCTCTGCAGCACTCCTCCAATCAGGTCTGTATGGTACAATGGCCAGACAGAAGCCACTCCTCAGTAAAAGGCACGTGACAGCCCACCTGGAGTTTGCCAAAAGGCACATGAAGGACTCTCAGAGCATGAGAAACAAAAATTTAACTCTTTGGCCTTAATGCCAAGCATCATGTCTAGAGGAAACCAGGCACAGCTCATCACCTGGCCATTACTGTTCTATACTATAGTAACTATACTATACTAATACAGTGGTGGTGGCAGTATCATGCTGTGGGGATGTTTTTTAGTGGCAGGAACTGGGAGACTAGTCAGGATTGAGGGAAAGATGAACGCAGCAATGTACAGAGATGTCCTTGATGAAAACCTGGGGCGACAGTTCATCTTCCAACAACCCTAAGCACACAGCCAAGATAACAAAGGAGTGGCTAAGGGACGACTCTGTGAATGACCCAGCCAGGGCTCAGATTTGAACCCGATTGAACATCTCTGGAGAGATCTGAAAATGGCTGTGCACTGACGCTCCCCATCCAACCTGATGGAGCTTGAGAGCTTTGGCAAAGAAGAATGGGAGAAACTGCCCAAAAATAGGTGTTATCACATTATCTGTGTATAGCTGCTTTGAGACAATGTTCATTGTTAAAAGCGCTATACAAATAAAAATGAATTGAATTGAATTGAATTGAATAGGTGTCATGCTTGTAGCATCATATTTAAAAAGACTTGAGGCTGTAGTTGGTGCCAAAACTGCTTCACCAAAGTATTGAGCAAAGGCTGTGAATTCTTCTGTACATGTGATTTTTTTTACTGAATAAATTTGCAAAGATTTCAAACAAACTTCTTTTATATTGTCTTTATGGGGTTCTGTTTATAGAATTTTGAGAAAAAAAATTAATTTAATCCATTTTGGAATAAAGCTGTAACAACAAAATGTGGAAAAAGTGAAACACTGTGAAAACTTTCTGGAGGCACTGTAGCTCCATTCTTATCAATTACTTGCTCAGTTACGATCTAAAAACATTAAAAAGACCTTAAGTTTCACAAACAAATCAAGTTTTCACATTTTGTATTTATGAGCTGATTTTGGATTCAATTTCCTTTTTTAATTTAGTTTTAATTGCTGAACTGTAACAGTTACTGTGATCTAGCTTGCGTCTTTGAATTTGTTTGACAGATTGTTTGGTCTCCAGGTTTTTGGCCTGCATTGTGTTACTGATTATTTTTAGGGCTTGGCATATTCCAATAAACGGTGCACCTTTAGACCATACCTCTGTGACCCGTTTGGCTCATTATCATGCATGATGAGCTACAGGGACTAATCAGCACTAGTCATCATTGCAGGGTTGGTGTGTTGATTACTAGTACAGTTCCCCTCCCAGCAGTCTGTCTCTTCTGTAACAGAACAATCCTGCTGTCCTTTCAAGAAAGAGAGTTGGAAATATTTTATACTCAATCTTGAACCTGAGGCTTATTTGCTCAATCACGTACCTGTGAATTTGTTGGTACCAAAAAGTCAATCAATCCAATTAAAATTAGATAGCAGCAAAAAACAAACAAAAAATTCCATATGGATGATGTAAAAAGTCCACACTAATGTTTAATTTGCAAGTAAAAACCAAGATAAGTCATATGAGAGATTTAATGTCATCTCTGCCGTTAACAGAGTTAACGTTAAAATATCGTATTCAAGCTCATGTTCAAGTCATAAATGAAAGTTAAAGATCAGCGGTTTCTGTACAATTTTCTTGACAAAATATCCACAAGGAGAACAAAGAGCTAAAATATCAGCTTGTAAAATGGGCCACCATCATGACATCACTAAGACCAGGACATCCCTCAACATTGAGGGGGCTGCAGGAATATCAGGCAAGTGCAGATTACTTTCTGCATGTGACAACATTTGGTCTGTGGCTGTTAAGACTGGTCCTGTGATCTGGAAAAGACATGTAGAGCTCCCAGATGTCTTCAACAAAACCTAATAAAAGACACACCAGGTGGAAACCCATAACTACTTTTTAGATACTCTTTCCTGCCCCATCCTCTGAAGATCCAGAGCAGAACACAGTCACATTCTTTATCTCCTCTGCTAGAATACCTAAAACTCACAATTACTTAACAATTCTCCCAACCCTTTTTCCTTACATTGAAAGTGTACAGGTCCTGGGGAGAGGACAGGCTGGTCCTGGTAATGTGCTCTGCTGATCTAAATAGATTCTGAATTTGATAGTTGGGTGACTTGATTATCAAACCTCAGCATCCAATCAAGCTTGGATATGTGAAGAAGTTTTCTTTAATAATGCATAATGTGTAAGGGGACAACTAATCACATTCCCTACACACTGTTGCCACTAGATGGTGTCAGAGACCAGCTAGGGAGATGGTTAGACTGACTTCCGCCACCAGAGGGAGGCACAGAATCATCTATTTTAATAAATCAATGGCTATGGTAATTTTTCTGGCTTCTTTAGCCAACTATTGAGATCCCTTAATGTGTGTATGTATACAGAATATTCAGAACACCACACTAGATTTTACTTCTGTCAGAAAAGCACAGAGAAGCAATCATGATCACCCAAACTGGACAGTTAAATCTAAGAAATAAAATGACAACTAAGCTTTTGGAGCCTTTAGCTGTCCAGCCGTTTTAGCTCATTCAATTCATGCTTTACGTTGTTTCATTACGTCTGTTCTGAAATGCTTTTCTGATCACCAGGTTTGTATAGAGCAGTTATTTGAGTTACCAGATAAGTCTGGTTATTCTCCTCACTTACTAACATCCCTGAGAAATGTTTTTGCAGCATTGTGAGCTATACCATGCACAAAACCAGAGATCACACTTTTGCATCATTCTGATGTTTGATGTGAGCATTAACCGAAGTTCTTTACCTGTATATGCCTGTGATGGCCCTGCAGTAGCTGCTCGATCTGGATCACAGCATCTTGGCAAAGATGTCATCCTAGCATACTGGTGCTAACAGTTGTGGGTGAAGGCGGTAATGAGAGGTCCTCTACAGATTTTAAAAAGTCTTTATTAAACTCTATTCTCCATATTTAGCTAGTACCTGTTTGTTTAGTTATAGAGGTGTTTGTGTTTAGCATATTTTAAATGCTATTGGCTGTGGCAGAACTGTGAGCCTGACTTCCTTTTATGGAGCCTGACATTTATGGCTCTAACAAATGAACTTATGTAAGATCGAGAACAGGAGAGAAGATGTGTTTAGACTCCCACCAGACGGCTCCATGAGATGCTTTGAGAAACAAATCTTCAGATTAGACAGATTTTGAATGTCCATTCATTATATTTCATAATTGTTGAGGATTCATTGCTTTAATGATGGACACTTGAAGGCAAAAACTGTTCCTGGCAGGTGCCACTGTAGCAGTTTCTATTAGTTTTTACTGTTTCTACTGATTGCAGCCCAGATCCATCTTCATGGTTGTTGAGTTTAACCTTCTAACCTTCCTAGCTGTTCGTGTGGAACCATCCTCAGCCACCCCGAGTGGAGAGAGAACCAGGATGTGTCAGGCAGGACTGAAAATAAGAAAGGGACAGGTATCTCTGAAGTCTGCTTTACTTGGTGGAGAGAAAGGGGGTGACACAGAGTGGGAAGCATGCATTACCTAAAAATCCTTATTGTTACATAATAGTTAAAGACCCTATGCAGTGTGATCAGAGTGATCAGAGACTTTGGCAAGACTCGCTATGACAGCATAACTAAGGAGAGCCAGAAGGTAAAACAGACATGTGGGATCTCTGGGATATAAGAAAGTCTGTCATCTCCAGCACCAGATACTGAGAGTCTGTAAAGCTGTTAATCCTGCTAAGAGAGGATTCTTTTTTAAAAATAAAGTTGAACATCTGTACATTTATATTTTTGTTTGGTTAAAGTAAATCTTTATACCATTGTGTTTCCAAACTTTTAACAGGCACTGTACATTTTGTGTATGAATTTGATGTGCTCCGTTTATACTTGGGTCCAATCTCTGTGTAACTCACTAAGTAAAGACATGGGTCTGGATAATGCAAACATTTTTCAAAGCTGCCAATAAAGCAGACAAATTTCAGACAAATTTCCAGTCACAATCAAGTGATGTTGCTTCACTAACATTTATATGCATGACTGTAAAATATCATGTGGAAGTATTCCAGGTTATCATAATCATAAAGCATAATGACTTGTTTTTGACGAGTGAGGGCACCGTGTGAGCAACCAAACAGTGGATTGTTTCAAATCAGGTGAATGCTGTGGGGACATTATCACACTGGTGTGGCTTATGGAGCCTCATAGCCACTATAAGGGGCTGTGCATTGAACATTGGGCCTGTATGTCCTGATGAGGGCATATTAGGGAAGAATAATTACTTGTGGCAAAACCACAATGGAACCACAACTAATCTGTGTGGGCATTTCACAGTTTGAGTTGCTTACAAAAAAAAACAAGGATCAATATCAATGTCCCATTTTTCACAAACCCATAGTTGCCCCACACGGGGTGTGTGTCCTATTTTGTAATTATATAAAGTTTTAACTGAACCGCTTTATATGCGAATCTTGTTTGTGGCACTCTCTGGAGCTTATTATATAGCCTATATAGCCTAATTATATAGCCTCAGTGTTAGAGAGAGAGAGAGAGAGAGAGAGAGAGAGAGAGAGAGAGAATGGCAATGAAGGGATCAGTGCATTTACCTGTTTTTAATTCAGCCCCATCCTAGGCCAAAAGGTGTGAGGAAGAGGAGCAGATAGGTCTAGATCTCTCTCTCTCTCTCTCTCTTCCTCTATCTCTCTCTATTCCTCTCTCTCTCTCTCTCTCTCTCTCTCTCTCTCTCTCTCAGTGTGTTCCCGCACCCGGATACCCGCAGCAGCAGCTTGATGTTCCTCTCTTGCTTCGTTCCTGGTGTGGTTGCGAGCATGGGATTGTACTTGAGTGAATTCTGACATCACAAGTCGGAAACGCGGTCAGAAGGAACGTGGCGCCGGTGCGGATGAAGATGTTGGAATGCTGGCAGAAGCTCGGGGCGTAAAAGCGCTTCGTTCCCGACATTTCTTTATTTATTTTGTTTATTTTTTTTCTCTTGTGTCTTATTCCCCCCGCTGTGTTGGTAACAGCGATCAATAATGTTTACGTTCGCTGCCTTCTGTTACATGCTTTCCCTCGTCCTCTGCGCTTCTCTCATCTTCTTCGCCATCTGGCATGTAAGTGTTTGTCGTTACCTGAGTATCTCCTGGTCAAGTAAGTAGCATCATTTCAGCTGGGGTTTAATAGATGCCTGAATTACTAAATAATCTCTCTCGCACGCACACGCACACACACACGCACGCACACACTTGGCTTCATGCAATAGGAGACATAAATCCTTAGATACGTTTATTTGTAGATAAGGATTATAACCATATTTTTCTGACATCTGAGACCATGCAAATGCTGTCACACACGTACTGCATAGAAAACATGTTTTTCTTGGAAACGACTTAATATCAATAACCAAAACACTACAAACACTATATGATTTTTATGTACGACTATAGTAATACAATTATTTGTGTCTTCAGATTATTTAGGATTTTTACTTCTCCCTTTTTTTGCACCTAGCCATTATATTGAGCTCACTCACTCAGCCATCCATCCATCCATCCCAAGTTTGCTTTGTCACAGCAGATCATGTAAAAGTGAGGCAAGTGTTAATGCGGATTCTTGTCTTTCCCTTCATAGGACTAAAAGGATTGCTCTTTTCTTATCCTAAAATAGCATAAAAGTACATCATTGTATTGGTTATTTATAATAATAATAATAATAATAATAATACTTATAATTATAGTCCCTTTAACCTGTGCACTAAGATGAATATTAAAGAGCTGACATGGATTACGATGATGCTTTACATAGATAGACATTTCTTCTGTGTTTCAAGAGCTGTTCAAGAATTCAGTGAGTTTTAGATGTTAAGCAAATGCTTGATGTTAAATTAAATGATTACGTTACATCTAACCACAGTAGCAGGTCCTATACAAGCTCTCAATGATGGTTTAAAATCCATGTGTATCATCACAGCACTTGATTTGATGTGAAGTAAAGCTAGAAAGCGAATATTCCAAGCTCTAGTGGATGGAGATGTCTAGCTTTATGCAGATGTTAAAAAATGTATCCTATGTATTCTTTAGCTACTTGTGCAGTTACTGATGGCCTGGACACAATGTATCCAAGACATATGTGGTTCTTGGTTACCACATAGTTGGTACAGGATGTCTTTGGATGTGGTAGCATGAAACTTGAACTAGGAGACTCAAACCTTTTCTAGCATGACAATGCCCCTGTTCACAAAGCAAACTCCATGAAAATATGCTTTACATGGGTCGGAATGAAAGGCCTCACTTTACTAGCTTCCTTGTAGCTGAATGAGCACAAATCTCCACAAGCGCACTCCAAAATCTTCCCATCTTCCCAAAAGAGTGAAGGTTTTTATAACAGCAGTTGTGGACTAAATGTGGAATGGGATGATTAAAAATGCACATACAAATCCTATAGTCATGTGTCTACAAACTTTTGTCCATATAGTGTAGCTTGTCATATATGATCTAGATGATTTGCTCAGCAGAAGGTCTACAGTCAGTAAAAGACCACAGAGTAATGTTAGTTTATGTATGGTACCCTGACCTGATCATGTATATTAGTGTAGATTGCAAGCCAATGCATGAAGTGGGCCAGTGCTTTTTTGCAGATTTGTGCATTAGTTTTGTTGTTTCTGAGGACACACAGAACAAATTCTGGGGAACGTTTTTGGCTGAGGAACGATATTTTATTAAGATGTGCAGAGTAAGCAACCTGTTTATTGTGTTATTCTTCTCAGAACAGATAAAGCTTCAGATGTTTTTTACATTGTAATTTCCTATCTGTATGGCAAAAAGCAGGCATCAGGGTGTTAAGATGACTCGATCCAACACTGGTGATGATCAAATTTGGAGTAAGACAAGCCATAAAGATTTAAGCAATTGCAACTTTTTGGCCAGTAAGTGATGCAGTCATGAAATTTGTTAAATAGCCTCAAGTCATGGTCATGAACATGGATAGCAAGCTGGCAGCATTGATGTCAGATTCATTGGCCCATTACCAGCAAATCTTTTGGGATATATAAAATTGTTTTTTGTGTAGGTGATGTATTTCAAACTTACAGGACAGTTTAAAGGAATAGCAAAAGAAACATGGTCAAAAATCTTGCCAGAAATGAATGTTATTGCTGTAGTTGATTAGAATCAGGGATGCACACATAGTTAAAAAGTAATGACTATAACACTCTCAAATAACTTTCAAATTGGGCCCATTTATTTTTTACCTAATAGTGGCGCTAGAGTGTTGGCAAAACTTTTAGCCATTACATTCCTTAAATCCTCCCCAATCTGTGTGGCAAAACTGTTCACCAGATGGTTCCTATGAAGAATTAGGAGGCATATAAAAAGGACAAGAGTGTGTTTTTTTCACAGGTACATAGCAGCTAAGTGAAATTATTTTCTTCGCATATCCCAGCGATTCTACGAAGCTGGGGTCAGCCATGATTCAGTACCCCTTGGAGCAGATAGTGTTAAATGCCTTGCACAAGGGCCCAAGAGATGCAGATACCAGGTGATACTTGAACTCCCATCCTTATGTTCAATTATTCAGAGCCATATGGATATTTGCATATTATTGCATATTATTTTAATGTAATAATAATAATAATAATAATAAAACAGACAAAGGTTGTATTCTCTACATTTATCAGTAACTAGCTGAAAGTACCCGTGCTTCGCTACGGAAGGCAGAACGCTAAGCAATATGGCAATAAGCAGTAAGCACTGAGCAGGACTGGATGATCAGAGATCAGAACGTCTGTCTGTACTGGTCAGGACCATGAACTTAACTGAGCTCCGACTATGTTGTGTCTACCCACTGTCCAGACAGTGCGAGGCGGGGTAGGGGAGGTCAGAGTCCTCGACGGGTTCAGATAACGATGGGCTCTCAGGTGATATGGAAATCAATACAGGCCTCAACCTGTAAACCATTGTCTTTACTTACTGTTACTGCACTGACTTTGTATATTAGTCGTACAGAGAGTACGTGATGGTTGAACACTCATTTTTATAGTTTGACTAACTCAAATAGAAAATCTTCATCCAGTAAACACTTATTCACTTAAAGACTTATTTCACATTGAGGGAGCCCTAATAAATATTATTAGAGCACCTTTAGCTAATTATTAAATTTCCTCCAAAGAAATAACGTCAACAAATAACGTACTACCCCTTTGTAGTACAGATACAGGGCAAACTACTTTGAAAATAATTTTTATCGTGCATCTAACATCTAATAAGAAACAATGTACTAAGTTTCATTAGGATCCGTAATGTTATTTCGAAGAATTTACAATGCGTGAGAAATCGCGTTTTTCGCGAGTTAGCCGCGATCCAGGGCGAATTTTTCAAAACCCTTTCTTAGTGAGCACCTAAGACCCAAGAGGAAGGTATGTTCCAAATTTCATTGCAATCCGTTCAGTGGTTTTTGAGATTTCGTGATGAGTGAGTGAGTCAGTCAGTGGTATTTGAGCTTTATATATATAGATAATCATGTTTTTTTGTCTTTCTGATGTGTCTGATTTGCAACACTGAAAAGGTTCTAATGGTATTAATTGAGATATTAATCAAATGATGACATTTTGCAATGAACAGACTGAGGACACTGACCCAGTTCAAGTGTGTTTCAGTCTTTGTTAACATTTAAAGAGATGTGTTCAAATATTTATGTCCCATTTGGGTTTTCCACATCAGAGACCGTTTCCCTTTTTGAAATACGGATTTGTGTGCAAATATTATAGAATGGGCAGTGTTGAATAATGCAGGATATGGTCTGAATTTTAAGAGACATATGGGAGTACTTGCATTGTAAAAGTTCAGTAACGAAAAGGTTCAGTACAAATACGTGTACCGTTACACCCCTAGTGACCACCTAGACACACAACTTTCATGATAAATTCATTAATATGATGGCAATACATGGAGGCATCGGTCATTACACGTTCTCTTTTTGCAGGGAGAACATCCTTTAAATTGGGTGTTTACCTAATGTAAGGGGATGTCCCTGAAGAGAAGCATTCACTGCAGGGCATATGCGCATGCCCTTTTCACTACTATATACATGCCGTGATATGTCTGACATGCTCTGAGCATTCTGCTAACACTCAAACACTAAATATCAGACATTAAATCGCTGGTCAGTCATTTTCCTTCTGGTTAGGTTGTTCCATATAACAAGCACTTTGCCTGGATCATCACTGGCTGTTAGGATTGTCCACACAACAGTCCAATTTCCAATTGTTCATGCCTTCAAATCAAATCTTACTTAAATTTAACTAATGAAAACAATGCAGTCTCTTCTCTTTCCCATTATAAAAACCTTCTGCTGTTTTAGGTTCCAGCTGCTACAAATCAGCAAAAGTATATTCTTTTATTAAGGTTTGCGTATTCTTCTCACAAAGCTCAGCAGGCATATCTGCTGTTTGCTCTCCACCCTGCTGTGACCACACATTGTCACAGGAAGGTAATGTCAGTAGTATTCCCGTAGCCTGCAAGCTTCACAAAGCTCTATCAGTGATTCGCTGCAGTTAGGGCAAAGCTATGGAGGTACTTGTCAAGAATCTCTGGCATTCATCATCTTTCAGGCAAATGCCTCGCACACTAATCTTTTACGATTAGAGTACTGTATCTCCGCATCTTGAATCCTCTTCTTCAAATAAAAATAAGTATATCTAAATGCAGTTATCAAACCAGCAGCACAATGCAAATATCATACAGATTCAGGCCAAAATTTCCAGTTAATATTCACATCAAACATCAGAATGAAGAAAGAGTGTGATCTCTGTGACTTTAAGCGTGGCATGCTTGGTAGTGCCAGACGTGCTAGTTTGAGTTTTTCCAGAAGCTGCTGATCTCCTGGGATTTCAGACAGCACACTGTTTTACACAGCATAATGTGAAAAACATTGAGTAAATTACAGTTCTGTGGTGGAAATTGCTTGCTGATAAAAGAGGTCATGTGAAAATGATCAGGTTCAGCCTGCAATAAAGTACACAAGCTCACAAAAGTGAGTACACCCCTTACATTTCAGCAAACATAGTATATTTTTTCAAAGGGACAATACTATAAAAATGAAACTTTGATATAGTTTAGAGTAGTCAATGTGCAGCTTTTATAGCAGTACAGATTTACTGCCCTCTGAAACTAACTCAACATACAGCCATTATTGTCTTAATAACTGCCAACAAAAGTGAGTACAGCTGTACATCGTGTAAATGTGCAAAGCCACACGTCCTATTCATCATGTTGGTGTTTTTGTCTGCTTGACAGAACCATACAAATCTATGTATCTTGTACTAGAGCAGTTAAAATTAAAATTCTCTCATACTGACCACTGGATGTTCAACATGGCACCTCATGTTAAAGACTCACTGAGGATTAGAGAATTAGAATTGTTGCTCTCCACAAAGATGCTGAGACTATAAGAAGATCACTAACACCCTGAAACTGAGTTACAGTACAGTGGTCAGGGTCATACAGAGGTTTTTCAAGACGGGTTCCACTCGGAACAGACCTCACAAGGGTCCATCAAAGAAGTTGAATACGGCAGTATTCCAACATAATAACAACCATAAACACACCACCAAGATGACAACTGCCTTGCTCAGAAAGCTGAAGGTGAAGGTGATGAAGTGGCCAAGTAGGTCTTCCGACCTGAACCCTATTGAGCACCTGTGGAGCATCCTCAAGTGGAAGGTGGAGAAGCAACATGTGTCTGACATCCAGCAGCTCAGTGATGTCATTATGGAGGAGTGGAAGAGGATCCCAGCAACAACCTGTGCAGCTCTGTTGAATTCCATGTGCAGGAGGATTAAGGCAGTGCTACATAACAATGGTGCTCACACTAAATATTTACACTTTAGTTGTAAAAACTTTACTTTTTAAAGAGTTTTGACATGTTCACTAACAGCTATTTTGACAATAATGGTTGTATGTTGAGTTATTTTCAGAGGACAGTAAATTTGTACTGCTACACAAGCTGCACATTGACAAAAATATATAAATTGACTTTAAAATATATCCAAGTTTTATTTCTACAGTATTGTCCTTTGAGAAGATACACTAAAATGGTTGCTGAAATTAAATTAAATTAAAATCACCTTTGTGAGATATATATTACTGTCCAGTTTCTGTGAGCAAGTGTATGTGCTTGTGCGTCTATCATGTTCTTGTGTGACAGGAGAGAAACTATATAATGATATTTTCCTTGTTTTCTTGGTTTTAGATAACGGCCTTTGATGAGCTCCATGCAGACTTCAAAGTCCCTATTGATCAGGGCAATCCATACCATGCAGTAAGTACATTTTACAGGCTTAATGATGGTAATATTGTGTATGTGTGTGTGTGTGCGTGTGCATGCGTGTGCGTGTGCATGTGTGTGTGTGTGTGTGTGTGTGTGTGTGTGTGTGTGTGTGTGTGTTTGCTTTGCAAGTACTAGATATGGAATTCAAAGCAACTAATGTACAGCTGAATCCCCCTATAGATAAAGCTGGACTACAAGCTAAGAAGCTCAGATAAAGAAGCAAACTGCTTCTGCATCTGCAACTCTAAATAAAAAAGTAATTGTCATATTACTGTGCATCTTATTTAATGCACAAATTAAAATAAGCTACATAGAAACAGCTATTCTTATAATTTACTGCTTCATCACATGATCGATCAACCTGCTAGGTAAACCTGCAAAAACAAAGAACAAGCTATTAATATTACTTGTGTCCTTAAACAGGTTTTTAACCTTCAACAGCATATCCATTTCCATATAGACAAATGAATTAGGATTTTGCCAGCAATATGTGGTTCTTTTAGCACAAACTTGGAGGCACAAAATTGTACAGGATGTCATTCGATGAAGTAGCATGAAAGTTTCCCTGCATTTGAACTAGGAGACCCAAACCTGTTCTAGCATTACAATGTGCACAAAGCCAGCTCCATGAAGATATGCTTTACATGGGTTCGAGTGGAAGATCTTATGATATGTCCAATGCCATATTGTAATGTTAATAATAAGGTTTTCTGGTTATCACAAATTAAAAGTGCTGTATCTTTCTGTTTCTAATGTGTGTATAATGATAGAAAACCATATTATAACAGCCTCGTCGATCTGCAACAGCACTTCCATATGCTCGCTGCCCCTGAGCTTAAGGACATTTTGGGTCATTTAGCTCTGTATAAATATAGACAATATGATATATGATGAACTTCATCTTTCTCTGGCTGAAAGTTTAATGACTGACAATTCAAATCCATCATACCAACCTTAGTGAGAAATCTTTTGAACTCCTGACATGTGTGTGTTTGCAGCCTTAAGATTAATCACATTTATGTATTCATATTATTAATACTCATTTTAGCTAGAAATGTAGATATATAGAGGAATGTATTGATGCATGTTAAAATTTTGTGCAATGTTACTGTCACGTAATGCAGTCTCAGACATGTGTAAGAGCAGGTAGCAGTTTCGATAAAGAAGCAGAAAATTCCAGAGTGTGAATGAAAGCTTGTGTCAAAAAGAGACGCATGGTTAGGCGATCAGCAAGTATCAAAAATGAGAGACAAAACCATCAAAAACCACCAGAGAAGCAAACGCAAATAATGTAAGTCAAAGTGAGTATACTTCACAACATGTGAATGAAACGAAATCATTATTATTATTGTGATCTGTGTAATTAAAAAGTGTTTTCAATCTGTAGCTGAGTGCGTGAGAGCACGGAAGTGTGTTTGTGTGTTCTAAGTGAGCAGTCCTTAGCAGCCATGTTTGTAGGCCAGCCTGGCTGTCGGAAGTTGGAGTTTTATTGTGAGCTAACAGTTTTACACGTGAGTTCATTGTGCAGCCTTCATGAATGCATTTTTTAAAAAAGGAGTGTCTAAAGTATAATAAATGAAAAAGTATAATCAGATGTATACAGCATCAACATTATTACACTATTAAGTTCCCAACTGGAACAAACCATAATGAGGATTAGGATTTGGCAGGTTTTAGACATTATTCCAGTCTCTAAAGTTTACAGAGAATGGTAAAAAGTGAGAGTCAGAGGGGAAAAAATGCCCAGAAATGCCATTTTTTAATGCTATGGGACTGTTTATTGTAAAGAGAACAAATCATGATCTGTGTGAGAGGACTACAGAATTATAGACTTCCAAGTACAGCTTCTGGAGTTGTGGGAGATGTTGAGTTTTATTGCAGTTTTCGATGCCCTCTGAAGGAGTTGTAGGTCACGTGTGTTTAGATCCAATCCACACTGTGATGTTCTCGGCCAGGACACACTGTTAAAGTGCTTGCGTCTTCTAAGAAGTGTGCTTAGAAAGAATTGACATTGCCGCAGTGCTTTTTTGAGGATGCTGCTGGTGTTTTGGGGGAAGTAGTCTGCTAAGTATGTACACAGTAATGTGGAAGCTTTTTCAGATCTCAGTTTTTCTTGCTTTTCAGAGCCAGGCTGTTGTTTTGGCACTTTTGTGCACAAGCATAGAATCCTCCTCTCGAGGCACACTCATTGTGTTGTCTGCAAATTTGATGCTATTGTTGATGCTGTATCTGGCTATACTGGGTGAACAGAATGTGCAGCAGGGGGCTGAGGCAGAAGCCCTGGGGTTTTCCCCTTTCTTACTGTCAGTGTGGATTTGGTGCCAAACTTTACTGTCTGGAATCTCTTAGACAGAAAGCCCAAATAACCAGCTGGAAATGAAGCTACCCAGGCTAGTTAGCTTCAACGACAGTTTCAATGGTAAATTCTGTTAAGATGTTAAAGTGCAGTCAATGACAAAGTGGGAGGAATGTCCTACTGACTGCATAGTCTTACAGGATGACTTTAGTGCTTATGTTGGGAATGACAGATATTTTTAGGGAGTAGTGACTTCACACTGACTTAAAAACTCTGGTTAGGGAAGAAACAGGAACTTTTCCACCCCAAATTACAATTTGAGATTTGAGATTACTAGTTTAAATCCTGAGAAGCTATAGCCTTCCATTTGTAAGAGTCAAAGCGAGTGAAATTTGAACATTGGGTGGGAGGGACAGTATTCTCTCTTTCTCTTTCTTTCTTTCTCTCTCTCTCTCTCTCTCTCTCTCTCTCTCTCTCTCTCTCACTCTCTTTCTCTTCTCTCTGTCTCGATCTATCTCTCTATCTTTCTCTCCATCCATGTTAGTTACAGTGAAATTAGGCAGTTGTGGCCTTCATGTACGCAGAAAATGGGCATATAGCGGGTTGCTCTGGATAGAAAAGATGACTTCATAGGAAACACATGCTCTCAACACTTAATCTCCACAGGTGGTAGATCTCTTGTGATAGTGCAGATGGTTAATTATAAGTCTACTTAATACTGGAGCAGATTGGGCCAAAGGAGAGATTCAGATCAGATTTCTGATTGTATGATCAGACCTAAATATACTGTAGAATATAAATATTACCGAGTCACCATGCATCCACTACCCCAGCAAGTGGACAGAGAATGAGTGAAGGAATCATAAGTCATGGAAACAATAATGCATTGAGATTGGTTTCATATTGGTTTTGTTTGTATATATACTGTATGTAGCAGCAGTGGTGCTGAGAGAATGTGTGGATTAGCCAGGAGAAATCAATCTAAATATAAAATATTGGTCACTTTCTAGATAATAAATGTATAGCACATCTACTAATAATTACATATAAATAAATCCATTTTTACTGATGCCAATATGTTAAAAGCGATGCACAAATGGCAAATTGTATCCAATGCCTACTCTCTTAAATTGATGCATCACATGTTAACTTTTCTGCAAATGCACCAATGCGAATCAATTAATCCTATGATGGTTCCCTTTTGAGTCTGGTTCCTCTCAAGGTTTCTTCCTCATACCATCTCAGGGAGCTTTTTCCTGCCACAGTCACCACTGGCTCATTCATCAGGGATAAACAATTATAAGGAACAAACCTACATGCTTTTATATAACCTTATAAACGCTTTACCTGTGTAAAGCTACTTTGAGACAATATCTATTGTAAAAAGTGCTATACAAAAAAATGTTTATTGAATTAATATACATATACTATATATCTTGGGAAGCATATGGTTCGCTCTGGATAAGGGCGTCTGCTAAATGCCGCAAATGTAAATGTAAAATGTAAATGCATATATTTATTAAATTAATGTTTTGGAGGATTTTACAGTTTGTTGTTTCTCTCCACAGCGTGAAAGGCTTCGGAACATTGAGCGACTATGCTGCTTGCTCCGAAAGGTAAAAAAAAAAGTCATACTGTATATTTTGATTATACTGGATCCTGTTGCTTGGTGTTTACTGTCCAAAGTCTTTACTTTAAAGTCTTTAGATTACTGACAACCTGTGGTTATAATGGTTCTTCCCTGTTTATACTGGTTTATCCTGGTTTAGCTGGTCTCCCTGCCTGGTCTTGCTAGTGTTAGGGTGGTGTAGTAGGTTGGCCTGTTTGCCTTCCAGCTTGACCAGCTGGTTCTGGCTGGCGAGTCAGCAGGCATTGGCAGGACTCCCAGTCTGGCTGTGCTTGTCTGACTGGTCAGTGGGAGGAACACTAATCTGGGAGCTCTCATATCATGAACCAGTGGCATGAACTTAGGCATGTGATGTGGTAACAAAATAATTATAACGTGTCCATGGTGCAAGTTTTTCTCAGAGCATAAAGTGCAGTGCCAGAAAAGGTGAAATGTGCTGTATCAGCTGTAAACAGGATAAGAGCTGATCAGTCCCTAGTCCATGTGCCATGTTGTCAAACATAAGGCTGTCAAAATATTTAAGCAGGGTAACGATAATTACGAAGATGACGATGATGATTATGAAGATGATGATAAATCATACAATCAATCAGAGAGATTAGTATTTGTGTTTTGTAGTGAATAATCTCAGAAGGTCTTTTGCCTGAAACATTCTGTTTCTGTGAAAAATCTGGACTATGGTGCATTTTTTTTTCCAAATACAATATTTAAATAAAATTTTATTAACATCAACAGCGCCAGTCATCTGATGTCCTTTAAAACAGATTGATGTGAGAGGCAAAAAAAAGTAGAATAGATACAAATATATGTACAAAAAGGGTATACATTAGTTTTTTCAATGTTACAGTGGGGATCCTTAGGACATCTCACTGCCAAGGATTGAGTGAGAGACAGTCTTTATTAATCCAAGCGATCAAATCGAAAACAATCAGAAAGTTGCAGAATTGTAGAAGTTGGCTGATCCAAGGGTCAAACAGAATCCAAGGGGCAAAACAGGTAAAAAATTAAAAAAAACAGTGGCAAAAAAATAATTGCCAACATACCTGTCATAAATGATCACATATAAATTATAAAGCTTGTTAACTCAATGGAATGGGTTAGAAATAGCCTTAACACTAAATGGACAAAAGTATTGGGACAATTGACTTTCCAAGCCATATGTGGCTCTTCCTCAATTGTTGGAAGTGGTAGCATTAAATCTTTTTTTCGCTTGAACTAGGAGACCCAAAGCTGTTCGAGATCCATGTTCTTCAAGGTTAGTAGAAGATCTTGAATGACCTGCTATAGAGCGTTTGACCTCAACACCTTTGGGATGAACTGGAATGCTGACTGCACCACAGGCCTCCTTACCTCTCCTACCTGACTTTACTAAAACAAAGCACGAATATCCATAATCTAGTGGAACATTGTATTAGAAGAGAAGATAACGAGAAAAGTATAACAGCAAATGAGGACTAAATGTGGAATAGATATTCAAAAAGAAGGAAATAATTTTTTTTTTATTCAGGTGTCCACAAACTTTTGTCCATAGTGTATTGTGCAGAGAGTTTGTGAATGAAAGTCTCTGTGTGTGAGTGTAGTGAGTGTGGTTTTGATTTAGGATTTGGAGTTTGTGGCAGCCATATTTAAAGGCCTCAGTGGTTCTTGGGAACTGGAGCTTCCAACTGACTGTGATCTGACAAAGTATATAAGGGTTGTGATGGTTTGAAACTTAACTGTGGAATATCTGTGGGGGAGTAGTAGCTCCAGTGGTTAAGGCGCTGGATTACTGATCGGAAGGTCGGGGGTTCAAGCCCCGGTATTGCCAAGCTGCCACTCTTGGGCCCTTGAGCAAGGCCCTTAACCCTCTGTGTGCTCCAGGGGCGCCGTATCATGGCCGACCCTGCACTCTGACCCCAGCTTCCAAGCAAGCTGGGATATGCGAAGAACAACATTTCACTGTGCTGTAATGTATATGTGACAAATAAAGGCTATTCTATTCTGGCTATTCCATTATTATTATTATCTTTGTCTCATAATTGCCCTTTGAATCAAAATAATAATTTATTAATTAATTTACTAAATTATGATTTCAGTAATTCCTATACCTTGAAAATATTTTATATTATATTGGCACATTTATTGATGTAGATTTGAATAAAATACTGTTCCATAAACAGCACTAAGCTGTTCATGTAAGCAATGTGACGTCTAATCGTGAAGAAACGTCAAGTTTACTGGATTGACTTTCCTCTTGATGTAAATATCAACAAATATCAATTTCAAAATTTATTTTATTCATTAATAGAATCAGTGAAATGTTTAATATAATCTATGCATTGAAACTAGTTCTTTTTGCTTGAGTTTGTTAAGCTACATGCTACCTTATCAAATTACAAGTAAAATTAATATACTGTATCTGTATATATGTACCTGGTAACGACTAAATGAAAGTATGAGTATTACTGTAAGACCTTGGAGCATTTTTGGTAGGAATTAACCACTGCATTCCACAACACCCCACAAAACCCTTCTCTACAGCTCAGACCCAGTCATCTAGACATTAAAGTTTGGTTATTGTTAAAGTGGTTGCTCAGTGGTTAAAGGCATTGGACTTTGGATTGGAAGGTCACAAGTTCAAATCCCACCACCGGCAAGCTGCTACTGCTGGGCTCTTTAGCTCAGTTGTAAGTTGCTCTGTAATTGTATACAATTCAATAAAACTGTTCTTTTAATATTATAGTTGACTGATGTAGTTATCATTTATCTCTTCTCTTATTTTATCCTCCTCTAAACAGGATGCAGATTTAAAATCCGATCCACTGAAGACTGCCTTGGGGTTTTTTTTGGCTGTTGATTAAAGGCGACACCAACTGCCAAAGCCGTGGTTCTGTCTTTGGTTTTATTTCCTAAATCTCTACTTGGGTGATTGCCCTTATAGCAATTTATGAAGATCCATCTACACAATGCATTCTTAGCAAATAGGAACTGGGAACAGATGATGTGCAAAGACCTAAACACTCACAGAAATCTCAATGTGTAATTTCGTCATCAGCAATTTCGTTTTTTGCTGAATTTGTGAGCTTAATAAATGTTTTACATTTTACTTTTGTTACATTTACATTTTTCTTTTGTTACAAACATGTTACATATTTTTTATCATGTTTGAATTCAGTTTAAATAGATTTGCATTGGTTGATGAAAATAAATCCATTTGAAATGAAAAGCCTAATTGCATTAGAAATACTACTTTTTAATAGTCAAATTAATGAAAGAAAATACATTTTAAACACTTCCTTTATCACTACTGACAGTGTTGATGTCTGGAGTTTTGGATGCGTATATTTTATATATATACACTGGCGATCAAAATTAGAGAACAATTTATAAACAATTGAACAATTCTGAAATAATGTCATCTTCACTGCTCAACAGTTGAAGGAGTTTTTGTCCTGTCTATACCATGCTACCAGAACACCTTTTCCACAAATTAACTAAGGCATTTAAAAAAAAACATTATTTTGCAGAAAACACACTGATCAAAGTTAGAGAACAACAATGACTGTAGCATGGAAAAAGATTACAACAAAATTTTCTGAGGGTTACAACAGTCAGCAATTAGTAGGAAGTGTACAGGCCTCTGCTCTGAATGACTTCAGCACATCTGCGGCCACAGGACAGCACTAGTCTCTCACACTGCTCTGGTGTGAATTAGTCCACTCTTCTTCCAGTCTCCTCCACAGTTCGGTGACTGTAGTGTGTTTCTTGGCCATAACTTTGTCACCAAGGATTTTCCAGAGGTTCTCTATTGGGTTGAGATCAGGACTCTGGGCAGGCCATGTCATTATTTCAATGGTTTCAGTTTCAAGGAACTGCTTTACCCGTTTTGCTGTGTGACATGGAGCGTTGTCCTGCATGAACACTGCGGGCTGATTGGGTGATGAACGCAGGGAAGGAACCATATGTTGTTGAAGAAGGTTCTGATAAACATCTGCATTCACTCTGCCATGTAGCTGTATAAGAGGCCCAACTCCTGCTGCAGAAAACATGCCCCAAACCATGACACTTCCTCCTCCACTTTTCACTGACTTCTTTACACACTTTGGGTTCAGTCTTTCTCCAGTTTGTAGCCGAACATAATGTTTCCCATCGGACCCAAATAAATTAAACTTGCTTTCATCACTGAAGTGAACTTTGGACCAGTTCTCCTCTGTCCACACAACATGCTCCTCAGCAAAGCTTAGTCTAGCCTTTTAATTCTTTCTGCTAATGAGAGGTTTGGTCACTGCAGAGTGGGCTTTCAGTCCAAATGCTCTTAAACGTCGAGACACTGTATGACGAGGCAGATCCTTACCATGTTCAGCGCTGAACTGGTGAGCAATTCCGGCTGCAGTGTGGAAACGATTGCCCATTGAGATCCTCCGCAGTATCCTGTCCTCTCTTGTATTTGTCTTCCGTGGACGACCAGCCTTCTTGGCGGACTTGAATGAGTTTGTGATGTTGTAAAGATTCAATATTCTTGAAATCACAGATTTGGAACGACCAACTTGTCTTGCTATGGCTGATAGGGTCATCCCTTTGGCCTTCATCTGGACAACCTGCTGCCGGAGGCTTTCACTCACTTTAGAACGGCCCGCCATCTTGCAGAGTCAGTGAAACTGGAAGTTAGGCTGCCAGTTAAATAGGGGTTTACAGATAATCAAGGAAATTAGCACCAGGTGCCAGATTAACAACAATAACTGGGAGGTATCTGAAAGTGTTCTCTAATTTTGATCAGTGTGTTTTCTGCAAAATAATGGGGTTTTTTTTAAATGCCTTAGTTAATTTGTGGAAAAGGTGTTCTGGTAGCATGGTATAGACAGGACAAAAACTCCTTCAACTGCTGAGCAGTGAAGATGACATTATTTCAGAATTGTTCAATTGTTTATAAATTGTTCTCTAATTTTGATCTCCAGTGTGTGTGTATATATATATATATAATTTCTCCCAAGAACAATGGAAGGAAGCAACAAACAAATCTTCATTCATCTCAAAATATGAAAAAACAAGGACAACGAGGATATAATGTTGCATTTCCTTACCAAAAATAACCTGAAGTGGATGCTTTCATTAGGAGTTGATCCTACTGAATGCATCACATCGATGTGAGGAAAGTTTGACCCACTTTCCTTCTCATTGTTGCTTCATTTCATTTATGTTTGAAGTCATTGTTTTTCACAGGTTTCTGAATTTCAAGTTTTCTTGCAGCCAACCTTGTTTGAGCTAAAAAATAACCCAACCTTCTACCTTTTACTATTTTGCTTTAAAAATAGCAGCATTGTGGCTCAGAGGAAATAGGCAGTTTTCAGATAGGTAGCACCAGACCCATTAACCTGTCACACAGCTGAGAGACAACACACTAGGCAGAAGCATTTCATGCTTCCATTGCTATTAGCTTCTCCCACCTTTACACCTCTCTTATTCTGTTTCTGCATAGCAATGAGATTTTGGGGCTCCACCTGATGTGGTGTGTGTATACACAAGCCGGAATGTACAACGACTGGCCACTTTATTGCGATCACCTGCGTATTTATGCCGTTATCCTTTCAGCAAACCATGTAGCACAACACCATCTAATTAAATCATACAGATACAGATCAAATGCTTTGACTGTGACTTTGACCATGACTTTGACAGACTTTGTTGGTACCAGATGTGCTGGTTTGAGATTTTCAGTAATTGCTGAATTCCTGGTATTTACATACACCACAATCTCTAGAGGTTGCACCAAATGGTGCAAGCAAAAATACCTTGTTGTTGAGAGAGTTCAGTGGACAATTCTGTCAAGCTGACAGGACGGCTTTAGTGACTTAACCTCTATATGCAACTGTGTTGGGCAGAAAAGATGCACAAAGCATGAAGGCTGCCTGATAGTCTCAAATATACTGTTTATAAAACTTTGTAATAGGTTTAATATTACTGGCTTACAATTCAATTTATTTTTGTATTAGTACATGTATAATTAATTTTACTTTATTTTCAAAACTGAAAGAAGCAACAGGAAGTTTCAGTGAGTTATTTTTTAAAAGGAATTAAAAAGTCTGAACAATTAAACATCAGAACACAGGCGATCATATATAGTAAAAATAAGAGTGGTTTTAGGAGAAAATTCTTCTTCTTTTTGGAGGATCATCTGTCTCCATACTACCCTGTCCTCTACATCTGCCTCTTTCAAACCAACTACCTGCATGTACTCCTACTGACTTTCAATCCCCTTCTCTCCAGCATGTACATCCACCTCTCCAGTCTTTTCTCAACCTGCTCCCTACTCTCACCGCAAATCATAATATCATCCACAAACATCATAGTACAGGTTGACTGACCTCGTCCATCAACCTCTCCATCACCACTGCTAAGAGCCGCTCCATGATGCAATGCAACCTCGTTCCTACTGCACACTTTACTGCTGTCACACTCTCCTCATACATGTCCTGCGCCACCCTCACATACTGATGAACATGAAGCTGGAAGTTGAAGGGGTGATGATAAATGTCATCAATGCTTATGCTCAACAAGTGGGTTGTGAGATGAAGAGGGAAAAATTCTGGAGTGAGTTAGATGAAGTGGTAGAAGGTGTACCTAGGAATGTAAGATTGGTGATTGGTGCAGATTTCAATGGCCATGTTGGTGAAGGGAACAGAGATGATGAGGAGGTGATGGCTTTAAGAGGATTGTGGAAGGGCAGTGTAGCTAGACAGAATCGGATGGTGGTCTGTAGGATGGTTTTGGAGGTAAAGAACAAGAGGAGAAGATTGAGGACTGAAAGAAGAATAAGATGGTGGAAACTGAAGGAGGAAGACTGTAGTGTGAGATTCAGGGAAGAGATTAGACAGGGGCTCAGTGGTGGTGAAGAGGTGCTGGATGATTGGACAATTACTGCAGAAGTGATAAGGGAGACAGCTAAGAAGGTACTTGGTGTGACATCTGGAAAGAGAAAGAAAGACAAAGAGACGTGGTGGTGGAATGAGGAAGTGCAGGAAAGCATAAGGAGAAAGAGGTTGGAGAAACAGGATTGGGATCGAGTGATGAGAAATGTAGGCAGGAGTACGAGATGCAGCAGCAGAGGAAGAGGGATGTGGCAAAAGCCAAGGAAAAGGCATATGAGGAGCTGTATGAGAAGTTAGACACTAAGGAAGGAGAAAAGGATTTGTACCGATTGGCCAGGCAGAGAGACCGAGCTGGGAAGGATGTGCTGCAATTTAGAGCAATAAAGGATGGAGATGGAAATGTGTTGACTAGTGAGGAGAGTGTGTTGAGAAGATGCAGCGAATATTTTGAGCAGCTGATGAATGAGGAAAATGAGAGAGAGAGAAGGTTGGATGATGTGGAGATAATTAAGCAGGAAGTGGATTGCATTAGTAAAGAGGAAGTGAGAGCAGCGATTAAGAGGATGAAGAGTGGAAAGTCGGTAGGACCCAATGACATACCAGTAGAAGCATGGAGATGTTTAGGAGAGTTGACAGTGGAGTTTTTAACCAGATTGTTCAATAAGATTTTGGAAGGTAAGAGGATGCCTGAGGAAAGGAGAAGTGTTCTGGTAACAATTTTTTTTTTTTTTTAATTAGGGAGATGTGCAGACCTGCAGTAACTACAGAGGAAATAAAGTTGATCAGTCACACCATGAAGTTATAGGAAAAAGTAGTGGTAGCCAGGCTGAGGAAGAGCACCACAGATGCAATATTTGCTTTGAGAATGTTGATGGAGAAGTATAGAGAAGGTCAGAAGGAGTTGCATTGTCTGTTTGTGGATTTAGAGAAAGCGTACGACAGGGTGCCGAGAGAGGAGTTGTGGTATTGTATGAGGAAGTCAAGTGTGGCACAGGTACCCTGTTGGCTAACAATACCTGTGGCAGTCGTTAGTAACCCGAGCCTCAAACGATCTGGTATGAAATTCAGATTTGAGATCCGCATATTCGATTTGGCGCATGTTTTACACTGGATGCCCTTCCTAACACAACCCTCCCCATTTATAAGGCTTGGGACTGGCACTAAGAGTGCACTCGCTTGTGCAACCCTAATGGCTGGGTTTCTTTGAGGAGAAAATGTGTGTGCTTATTTGTTGAGTTTAATTATTGCTTAAAGAGAAAAGACAGTAATTAAAGACTGGAAGCTCTTTTGACACCCATTGTATTGCATACGGACATTTCACCCTGACTGCAACTGGATTAGTCACTGGAGCAAAAAAACTGAGCAGATAATTGTAATGCGCATTTTTGTTAGATACAATAATAAAACATATTTCATTTAAAATAAAATAAATGTTTTTCAGATCCACTGGCCTACAGGTCTAATTATTCATAAAAATAGTAAAAAACTTTGAAGGATGTTTTAATAGACACATAGCAATTCCTGAGTTAGGAATGTGTAATTAGCAGAAAATGCTCTTAATTGGTGAGCACTGTAGCAGAGGCAGCTAGTGCAGGAGTATAGAAAAAGGAAGAAATGAGAGCCAATTGAGAGAGAGAGAAAGAAAGAGAGAGAGAGAGAGAGAGAGAGAGAGAGAGAGAGTGTGAGTAGCAGTAGGTGAGTAGTCACTTATTAGATAAATGAGGCATGAAGTGCCACTCATTCACATCCCTGTAATTCCAGATAGTGAGAGGAAAGTGCACTTGAAAAGCCCTTCATGGTTCTCAATTTTGAAGAGGTAGAGAGTTTTGGATGATGATGATGATGACGAGTCAGTTAACGATTGATATTTAGATACAGGTTTTCAGTGCTTAGATATGGATTTGGCTTAAAGTTTTTGCAGAGGAAAATGTATCCATTTCTAAATCCAGCCCATTAGTGGAGAGGTACTAGTTCCCTAAACTTCATGTAGAAGTTGAACTATCTGTAGTCTGAATTCCTTAATTACGCACATTGGGTTAAAAAATGTGCATATTTTCAAAATTAAAAGCCTGTTGACATTGAACAAGAAACAATAGAAATGTGTGTTCAAAAGTCTATCAAAGGTACCAGTTCCTATGGCTCTTGCATGTGACTCGTTGAACTCAGTGGCAAGGCATGTAACAGAAAAGGCCTAAAGCATAAATGAGACTAGAATTATTAAAATTATGAATAAAACTCTTTATGTTTGGGTTTTTGTTTAACCACTTGGAATATCATTATAAATAACTGCAACCCCAACACCGTGCTTTGGAATGCAATAGCTGTATTAGAGAAAGCTAGCTTCATTAAATGTTGCATACTCGTTTGGTTGAATCCAGGTTTCTATTAAACAAAACACTATCAGTCACTGATTAGTACTATTTTCAGTCACAATATGATGGAGTTGTTAAATTGTGTAGTTTCTTCATTTTTCTATAGCTCAGGAAACAAACACAGTCTCATTCTGGTAAACAAGCGGTCAGTTTAGACTGTATGTCAGCTGCCTGACCTCAGCTCTGGATTGTCACCAAATAACTAACCCTATTGTAATACTCTGAACTGTACCACAAGAAATCAGAGCAGCACTTTCTGAGTGGGATAAATACCGTTGAACCCTCAAATGCAAGACTTCTCCTTAATTTTCCACTTATTTGTAAAGCCCACCTAGATATTCCACAGAATATCCTTCTGTAAGCTACATCACAACATATTGAAATTACCCACAGTTCTGTAATATACCAGAGCACATTTCAGCATCAGACATTACAAACCTCTGCAATGTAACTAACAAACCTTTATAGTGAGCTTCTACATGAACAACTATCTTAGAAATCCTATCATTCTTTAAGACCCTACCTGCTATGTCTGGCATCCAGTCTTCTGGTATACAGTTAGGGTGCCTCGAAAGGCCTAGTTAAATTCATATGCCATGTAACAAAGAAGGTATACAGAAGAACTCCTTCAGATCTTCAGATCTCCTTCAGCACTTGTCCCAGCAGGCCCTTTATCAAGAGAGCAAACCTTTTGACCAATTAGAGGCTAAAAGGAAGTGGGACCTCCTGCTCTAGCATAGTAATAAAGAATGACAAAACATTGCATTGAACACACTAAACAAGCTTACTGTTTACAAACTGTTTATCCATCTATGACAAAATTCTTTGTGTGAGTGCAATTGTTTTTTTTTATTTAAAATGCAACAAATAGCCAAATCTTACCCCTATGTGCTTTGCCTTGGCCTGTCAGGTTGATGGAACTTTGCTCAGCAGCTACATTAACACTGGTGCTCTATGAAATATCTCTTATCACTCAATTTGGGAACCGATAGAAACATAGGAGGCAGAGTAATATTGAGGATCTGCAGGTTTTTATGACTCCAAAACTGTTGCTTTTGAAAGAAAAAAGACAAAGAAACTTGCAGTTCTAAACAATAACAAAAATCTGATCTTATAGACACTTTTCCAAAAAAATTAAATACAAAAACATATGGAGTCACAATTTTGGGAAGCCTGGCTAAATCATTTCTTTCCATATAGCCTCAGTATGCTTAACATGCTTAAATCTATGCAGAGAGGTCAGACTGTCATCAGCAATAGTTTTCATCCTACAGAATTGTGTAGCATGTGTGATTAGCACTACCGATATCCATGTGTGTGCTTGAATATAAGCGACCCGAGAAAAGTGCAGATCTTCACAATAAGCATCAATATAAAGGCCTTGTATAAAATACAGGTCTGGTCTGAGCATATGATGTTGCTGAATCCATCAGTTTATTCCACCTCCAGCCTCAACCTGACACGCTAGCACCTCATCGTGAGTCATGAGTAAAACAATGGCATAAACAGAAAATATTCAGCCTGTCTATTGCTATATCTTTTATGAAAAATAAGATGTACGTACAGGGAATATTCTTTTTTTTCCTTGTTCAGTTACTTTAAGTTTACCCTTTTGAGGTTTTTGCTAGAATCTGAGGTGGTTTCTAAGAAACCATATATTCCACATACGTTAAGCATGCTAAGATTACTTCACTGTAACTAGGCAAGTGTGGGGATAAAACTGCTATAACTGAAGTATTTGAGAGATTATACTGGTTTACCAAAAATAATAAAATAACAGTAATGATAATGCTTACTGTTTGTCTGTCTTTTCACCAGCTGGTGCTTCCAGAATATTCAATTCATGGTCTCTTCTGTATCATGTTTATGTGTGCACAAGAGTGGCTAACTGTGGGCCTCAACATCCCTCTCCTTTTCTACAACACATGGAGGTAAACACCTGAACCGACTTACTTGAATTCATTTATGAAGCCTCTGATGCTTTCACACAATAAATATGATCACAGGTTAGTTTTTACAAAAATAACATTCCAGGACTTTCTAAGCAGGCTGTATACTAGAAAGGCTGTGTAAATCCATATATTTACAGTCAACAGGGGCTCAGGTTCTATGCACATGAATTAAACACAACTTTAGACATCAGACTACAGCAGTTAATGTTCATATAACAAATGCATATAAAGAAATTATTGCCATGAGGGTATCAGCAGCTCCCAAAGTACCCTGCAGCTCTTTACAGCTCTCTACCCTAATGAGATGGTCCCTCTAGAGGTGGCGAGACCTACTGGACCACAACGATGGTGGAGACCAGGAAGAGAGTTTGCTGAAGCTGGCCGTGCTCTGAAGCACCGAGGGTGGCAGGGTTAACGGACCAGGCCCCTGAGGGGCTGGGACAGGGTGGGATAGAGTTATGCGGTGCAGCCCTTCACGGCCGGATCCCCAGAAAATTGCGTGTCAGGACTTTTTACGTCGAGGCCGAGCGCCGCGCAGGATCCCTCACAGGGGGAGAGCGAGTTGTGACGCTGTGTCTCTGCACCTCCCAGTGGGAGGTGGAGGGTTGCGGTTGGGGCTGTGCCCGCTGAGCATGGGAGGTACCACTGGAATGCTGCCACCTGTTTCTTATTCTCCAAAAACCTTTCGACCACCAAACTTACGGAGTCGCCAAAGAGGCCAGAAGGGGACCAGCAGTATGGCCCTGTTTTTATCAGACATCTCTGACAGAGTGAGCCACAGGTGCCTTTCTGTGGACACCAGGGCAGCCATAGACCGTCCAATGGCTGTAGTGGTCTCTTTAGTGACTCTGAGAGCCAGATCCGCCATACGGTAACCGCCATACAGTAACGCTCATCAAAATGGGCACTTTCCACGTCCAACTCATGCAGCAGGTCAGCCTGATATGCCTGCAACACCGCCATGGTGTGCAGGGACGCAGCGGCTTGACCTGCCAAAGCATAGGCTTTAACCATGAGCGCTGATGTATTCCTTAAGGGCTTCGAGGGTCTTAAGGAAGGAGGCGATTCCGGGAGAGAGATTCGTGGCAAGCGTATCTTCGCCTGCCACCTAATAACCACAGCATCGCCTCATAACCATGTTCTCTCTGGCCCATAATGTGGGAATACACAGTAGAACTGGGGGTGAAGGGGCAAAAAAGGTATAACCCATGACTTAGACACCTCGATGTGCAGGTTGGGAAAGAAGGGAAGACCCTGACGTGGAGGTTGTGACAGAAAGTGCTCATCTAATTTACTAGATGAAAGCACTTTCTGCTCATGAGCTGGCCAAGTTATATCGAGCTTGTTACAACCCCCGTAAGCTCCTCGGCTTCCATATTACAGAGAGCACCCCAAATCCCGCATATCACGACCCCCCCCCCCCCTTCATCGGAGGAAGAGAGGCAGAGCTGCATGCAGGGGGAAGAATCCGCCGAAAGGCGTGCTTCTGAAGCCTGCGAGCGAGCGCTGGACCGAGCAGGTGAGGTTGGAGATAGGGACAAGCTCCTCTCAAAACCCTCTGCAAGGTCCAGCTGTGAACCCCAGGAGCTGGCACGGCACTCTTCCTCGGCGAGGAATGCTGCCTCACTACATATGCGTTTTTTTATACTTCCTGGTTATAATGTCACGGTGACGGCCAGCGTCCAATTTTTGACTGATTACACACATTATTTCAGAGCGTGAACACTTGGGCGCGTTCCCAAAGCGGTTCGACGCAGCTCGAGTTCCTGAAAGGGAACCTAATTTGTCTACTTTATGCCCTGTCTAGGTTTATGGCCTAGCCATTTGTTTGTCTTCCTGTGCCTGTGTTTTTGTGTCAGCCTTCTTAACACTATTCTGAAAGTCGGCCTTGTTATAAGTGGGTGAACTCCTGCATTTTAGTGCTAGTTACGCTGCAAAAAAAGGAAAATGAGGTGAACTAGATTGGCTGGCAAGGAAGGACTGAGGGCAAAGCATCTCTGTGGACAGGATTTTGAGTTTCAGATTTATTTGGTTTGTTGAAAAACAAATTGTGCATAATTAAGTGCTTGTGTAGTCAGGTCATGTTTTTGTATATTTACTTTTGCATGTACAAGTGCAGATTATTTAAAACAAAGTAGAAATAACATAGAAAACAGTGAGCATAAGAACTGTTTATACAAAGCAAGAAGCATGGAACTATGCAGTGGCAGTGGCTTTCTGCTTTTTTGGCACAAGACAGAAACCCCAAACCCCATACACATGGCTTTGCTGATATGCTAACAAGGGTATCTTGGAGTGATACCCTTAATGTAGCAGGTAGGAGTCATGACTTGAAACAAGGAACACTGTGCAACAAAAGGAGTCTTAGAAACACCCTCAGCTGATAATGGAGTCAGATTGATGTCTGAAAGGGAACGTGAGGAAAGAAGTCAGAGTGAAGGCCATTCCAAGAGCAGCGTGTCCTCTGCAGGGTGGCGCCACAACAATTTTAATGGCCAACCTCTTCAGTGGGGCAGATCTGGTACACAGTCTCAGCTTTCTCGAGAGTACCTCCCCTTAATAATTCTCCCAGGGGTGCATTTATTTGAGATATTCCAGCATGGTGTGGAACCATTCCTTCCCTGTGGTTCCCACATTAGACAGTTTATTTCTAGGAGTCCCTGCTGGAACAAAAAAAAAAATCTGCTGCATCTATTTGTAGGTCAAGTTTTTTTGTGCAGATTATTTATACAATTATACAATTTGTTCTGATCATTCAATTTTATACAATTATAACATTTTATACAATTATACAAATACAGGTGTGAGACACAAGAATCATGCAAAATGGAAGTGGTATATATCTTATGCTGCTGGTCTTTTTCTTACTTTGTGATTTAAATCCTCTGGTTCAAAAGATTCGCCAACAGCACCAGGGTGTTACAACCCATTATATTTTTTTTATTGCAACACGCAGGTGTTAGATTACATTAAAGTTGGGCTAACAATGATTCCAGCTGGGTGACACCAGAAGGTTAAGTTCAGTTAAAACCCTGATCTGCACATTTACAAGCCTGTGCAGTGAATTGAGAAATCCTAATTTAAAAGAAAAGGGAAAATTATGTGATGTTGCGCACTACCCATTATATGTTCTTTCCCGTTTTCGGCAGGTACTTTCACAGCCCCACAGACACCAAGGAGCTGCTTTATGACCCTGCAAGCGTCATGAACGATGATACACTCAAGTTCTGTCAGAAGGAGGCTTGGTGCAAGATGTCCTTCTTTGTGCTGTCCTTCTTTTATTATCTCTACTGGTAAGTGTCATTGACTTCATTTACAGTGTTACAGTGCCTTTTGGAAAAACTTTCCCTTAGATTTTGGGACATGACGATCGTTCATTAGGATGAGCATTATTGAGATTAGACACTGATGCTAAGGAGCTCCAGGCTCTGTGTAGGACATTTGAGCTTTTCTTTTCTCAACTTCAACCAACAGCAATGTTTCCTAGTTCCAGTGAAAAGAAATTGTAATGGTGGAGCAGAGGAATAATACAGAGACCTTCAATACTATTGTGACCTTTGCAAAATAAGCTGTTTCTCTGGTATTTATAGTTATGCATTTGAGCAAGATACACATTTTTGTTTTATTCTATAAACTACTCACAACATTTCTTCCAAGTTTCAAATGAACATACTGTCATATAAAATGCAAATGCATTTAGTTGCAGAAAATGGCAACTGGCCAAAATAACAAAAAAAGATGCAGTGTTTTCAGACTTTAAAGAAAACAAGTTCATATTAAAGTTTAACAAAACAATGCTAAGAAGGAAGAAATACTAATGAAGGAATCAATATTTGGTGGAATAGTTTTTTTAATTGCAGCTTTTTTGCTCTTCACCAGTCTTTCACTTTGCTGTTGGGGTATTTTCTGACACTCCTCTCACAGCTTGGCTTTTTTGATGGCTTGTGACTATCCATATTCCTCTCAATCACATTCCAGAGGTTTTCAGTGGCATTTAGGTCTGGACATTGGGCTGGCCATCTGGTTGTCCTCCATCCACACTTTGATTGACCTGGGGTGTAGATTAATGGTTAAGACATTGGACATTGGATCTGAATGTCATTCTGAATATCAATCTGAGTTTAAATTTAAACCACAAAAAGCTGCCCAGGTGTTAAATGTGAGTCGCTTTGGATAGATTGGTATTTATCATTATTTATATGGATCTAGATATGTCTAAAATGTTGAAATGTCTAAATGACCTGAATGTGTGGCAAACAGCAAATCCTGCTGGAAAACCGAATTCTCAGAGATGGTCTCATTGTCCAAGACAATGATGTAAATGGCTTGATTCATGTGCCCTTCACAAAGGTGAATGTGTCCCATTCTAGCCTTGATAAAGCACCCCAGATCATCACTCGCCAAATATCCCAGTGGGTGCGAGACATTGTGGCTTGTAGCCCTCTCCCCTTTTTCAATTAACCATTAAATGACCAGATGTCTTCTACAGACAAATACTTTTGCGGACCTCAGTCTGGGTCTCCTTTGCTTCTCACTGATGAAGGTTTTTTCTACTTTTGAATGACTTCAGCTCTGCCCCAAGAAGTCTGTTTCAAACTGTCATTTGCTATTCTTTTTGTAGGTCACTTGATGTCATCCTATAGTTGTTAAGGTTAATAGACACGATTGCAAATAGATTAGAATTTTTTCCTATATTATTATTATTATTATTATTATTTCTCCTTTTATTTGTGATTTCATCAATTGTGTTCATATGCACAATCTGAATTGAATCTCCGTCCTTGTCTTCCAGTTTGATCTACAATTTGGTGACCTCATAACAGATTTTTCGACACAGAGGAAAACGCTGGGTATTGGAGACTGTTTCTTCTTAAACCTGTAGCATTAAACAAATCACTGGATCACTTTTAACACACATTTGTTTGGCACCTGAAGACTGAAGGCTATGGCTGTAGCTATGAAGCCATCAACTCGGTAAGCCTTTGGGCTGTGAAGTATGAGGCAGTTGCGATTTGATAATTTAGCACACATGTACTTAACATTCCCCAGACTGATTCCCATAGATCACATATCCTTGATCTCCAATCTAAATATAGTTGTTATGGAAAACTTTTGCAAGCCAAAACAAATGGTGATTTTTTTTTGTACAATGTCACAGAATAGGTGTAATGATCTGCTGTTTTATGTAATTCTGTATTCTGTAAAAAATTATCAGTGTGAAAAATGTGTAAAATGATTGATATTTACATATATTGGGAATACATAATACTTTATTACTGCTACATTATTATTATTTATATACTACTAAGAGTAGAGAATTACACCTACTACAGTCTTCCAGTATTTTTTCCATGAGAGTGATAACCAAGTTTTTTTCTTAGTGAAAGAAAATGTTTAAAACATAATGTAAAGGCAAAGAAAAAGTGCTGATGGCTGCCTCTGTCCACAAAGAACACGTCCAAATGTTGAAACTTTTTAGAAAAGTGTTGAGAGGTGTCAAGTCTCCATTATAGTCCAGATAACCAGGTCCAAGGACCGAGAGCAAGAGAAAAGAACAGATATGAAAAGTGCCAGGGGGAACATTTATTTTTAATGAGTTAATGCTGCAAAGTCACTTGCAATAAGTGAGTTTTAGATCACTAGTGTCTGATGTCATGGTCCCACTTTAAATGAGACTTGATACGGTAGCCTAAATGTCACTTTTTCCAGGGTTAGATGAAATGCAGAGAATTAAATAACATTTATATTTTTCAAAAATAGTATTAACATGCCTAAAAATGTCCTAAAACGAAGGTTTGTGGACACCTGAGCATAAGATTTTAGTGTAGGTATGTGCTTTTTTGAACATCTGATTTCACAGTAGCCTCCACTCTTCTGGGAAGCTGTTCCACTAGACTATGGAGTTTGCTTAAGATTTGTGTTAGATTCATTCAGCCACAAGGGTTTTAGCAAAGTCAGAACCACATACTCCAGTAATAATGAACAAATGAACATCTATCTATCTATCTATCTATCTATCTATCTATCTATCTATCTATCTATCTATCTATCTATCTAT
>JAAIIK010000025.1:7313085-7326810 GCA_014706435.1 Silurus glanis
TATCTATCTATCTATCTATCTATCTATCTATCTATCTATCTATCTATATATCTGTCTCTCTGATTTGCTCTAATTAGACTGCATGCAGGGTACAATCTGTTTTTTAAGGACATGAGCTTGAAATGCCTAATCTAAACAATTGTGTGCCTCCAACTGTAGTACCTTTTTGAAGAAACACAAATGGCTTAAAAGGGTGGGTGTCCCAATACTTTTGGCCATATTGTGAAGCTACATAAGCTACATCAATGGTTAACTGGTATCATATTGATTCCATGTTGATTATTTTATTTAATCTTTTTTTCTATTAGAAAGATCCATGCAACAATTATTTTCTATTTCCAAAAGTCGGGTGAAATATTAATGTCTGGAACAGCTTCATTTCCTTGCAGTTAAAAAAACATTGTCAGATATATTGTCAGATAAATTTTTCCCCTAACAACAATGCATAGAAATAATCATGCCACAATTTAGATATGAAGCGATTAATAATAAATAATTAATTTACAGTGAATTTTGTTTAATCTAAAAAATATCCAGTCACTGTTCCATTATTACATTAAATACTTAGATGGCTAGATAACAAGTTTTAATGTTGGTTGTTTGAAATTTGCCTGTTTATCTATCTATACCTTTTTTTTTAAACATCACCACACTATTTGTTTCTGCTCCTTTAAAAAGGCCCAGGAGTGTAGGATTCTTCTTGTAACTTTTTGAGTGATAGAAACACAACAAAAATATTTCTTTTACCACTTAACTAATATATTTTTTATGAAAAGTATATTGTTTCTGATGTTGGTTGATACGTGTGCAATGACAATTTAGTTTATTTTGGTAGTTTGTGATCCAGCTGTCATTGCCTTGTGGAGTTAGACATCATGTATAATGACCAGCCATTTTATATCTTTGTATATGTTTGTGTCTGTATGATATTGGGTGGTATATTTGTATATTCAATAAAAAGATATACTATTTTAAAATCAAGAAATGGAATCTTGAGCCTGATTCATGCTTTTAAATACACACACACACACACACACACACACACACACACACACACACACACTCTCACACACACACACACACACTCTCACACACACACACACACACACACACTCTCACACACACACACACACACACACACACACACACACACACACACACACACACACGAGGCGTGTCCTAAGAGTCACATAGAACATTAACTTGGCAGAGGCAGAGCTGCGTTTTCCTGGAGACAGAACAGGAAAAGCTCTTTTTTTTATTTTATCATTTTTTTGCTTTAGTCAAGTCAAGAATCAAGAAGCTTTTATTGTCATTTCAACCATATATAGCTGACGCAGTACACAGTGAAATAAAACAACGTTCCTCCAGTACCCTGATGCTACATAAAACAACATAAGACAACAATCACAGAAACAGAAAACACAGGGATAAGGACTAGTAAGTGTCCTCGCCACATAAAGTGCATGTGGTGTAGTGCAACCTGGTGCAAACAGCGCAAAGACAACGTGTGTGAAACGGCCATGCGTTTAAATTCAGAAGGCACGTAAGTAAATTGATGATTTGCTGTCTGTCTGAAATAAAGAAATAAAAGTGAAATATCTGCACCATATTGAATTGCAGAGCATCATATTTTTTTCCATTTCATTGTACTGCACACTGTGTCAATGTCAATTCACATTGTGTTGAATTAAATCGAAATCTAATCACACTGCATAGTAATAGGGGTGAATCGTATCCCATCACTTTAGTAGCCGCTTTATATGTATCTTTAAGGTACCATATCACTGGCTATGCATCAAGATGCGAATCGCATCAGCCTCAGTTATGGAGATCCAAAGTGTTATAGTATATATACTGTAAGTATATATACGTAAATATATAGTATACTGTAACATCTAAGTTTCTTTGTTTTCTAGTCTACAGGGTTTTTCAGTGTTTCTTGTGTTCTGACAATATAATTTAAAAACAGTATTATCCAACCTTTATATCAATTAATGTCTCAGACTGTCATATTTGTCTATTTTCTACTCATTCTCCTAAGCTTGCCCATGTTTAGACCAGAGCCTTGACATTGACTTAACCTTTACACCATCTGTTTTTCTGCTTCTGTTGTCTGATTGACATGATCAGAGAATGATCAGATGATCCTGAAACTTAGGACAGGATCATCATCTCCTGAAGCTGGAGTCTTTAGCAATGTCTCTCACCTGCTTCCAGTGTCCCCCATAAACTAACAAACTAATTGTGCTACTGTCCTCTGACATTCTTTGTTATTATTTTTTTTAACAGTATTCATTTTTGTTAGTTTTTCATCTGACAAGCAGATTAGCACCACAATATAGCTTAGCCAGCTCCACCCTCTCTCCCTCCACATCATATCAGTAATTCAGGTTCATTAAAGATGTCCTTGGACTAAGAATCACATAAGTTTTACACAAATTCCCTGATCAGTGTTAGCACCAGGCTGTCTAAGGTGGAGAACCCAGATGCGCTTTCCAGGTCTGTATACCTTTAGTTCTACTGTAGATGGTGTTTGTGTCAGTGAAAATCAAGAATGCGTATGTTGCAGGCCTCTTGATGTCTAATTGAATGGTACATAATACAGTAGTACAGTGCAGACCTAGGTTTTATTTTAATAGCAGCTGATGCAAAACAGCTCAGGAGGTAAAGACAAAACTGAGACAGCATAAAAAGGACAATATGTCATGAAATAAACAGGGCAAAGTCAAAACCAATAAATACATCAGGATTAATCTAGAGAATAAGACAAGCGAATACCAAGGTTGAATAACATCAGTGACTATTCAGAAGATATTTAAAAGTTAGTAGTTAGAAACTCACATTTCATTGCATTTTATATTTTAGCTTTTTATATGTCCTTTATCTTTGTCCTAGCTCCTCATGGACCCTGACTGTGAGCAAACATCTCCAAGCATTATATACTTTGACAAGTGTGTCTGTCTTGCCTGCAGTGGCAGATGGGCAACCTGTCAGACTGGTCAGTGCCTCGAATGCCCACACATGTCAGCACACATTACCCTAAAGGCAATCTGTACAAGAATTTTACCTGCTTATTAGTTCACTTCTGCTTTTTGTTAAAGCCTTCTGGCTTGTGAGTAAAATAAATCAAGAATGAAGAATAAAGATTATTTACAGTTTTTCTCAGTTGCTATAGAGCCTTTCTCAGATCAGAAATGAAATTCTCAAAGCTACTTGTTCAACCTACACATAATTTAGTCACTTGTGCTCATCATAATAACATTTATTGTTGCTTTGATCAAATTGCGAATGCTTTTGTACATCATTTAATCGATTGTGTACAAGTGTCTGCTGTTTCCTACATTATCTGTGTTTTCTCAATCATTTGCTCAGACATTTTACCCCTGAACAGCTGCCCGATGTAGGTATAAGTTGTTTGGACCTTGGTGTGATTATTGAGTCTTTCCTTTGAAGTGCAGATAGATAAAATGACCAGAATAGCCTTCTTTCGTATGAGAAATATTGTCTTAGATATCTTAGAAACAGTGTTGTGCTAGTTACTAAGAAATAGTAACTAGTTACAGTTACTAGTTACTTCATTTAAAAAGTAACTCAATTACTTTGTTGATTACTTACACCAAAAAGGAATGCGTTACTGTTAAAAGTAACTTTTTAGTTAATTTTTTAAAGAACGTTCTTTAATGTTCCCTTTAATGCCCTTTTAAAAACACAAAACTGACTTAAACACAAAGTAATTTTTAAACACTATTATATTTAAGTCAGACCAGCACATACTGAATATATCACCAGGAATTTCTTAAATAAATAACAAAACAAGCTGAATAATATATTCAGAATCAAAAACTAAAGTGGCTTCTGCATCATAAAAGCTGTTGTGTTGAGCTCTTAAAAATGTTCCTTTCACAGCTTAAGTATGAAAACTATCAACAATGTAGAACAGAACACTGGGTTAGCTTCTAGCTTCGTCGAGGCATGGAGTTTCTGGAGGTGCTTCGACAGATTGGAGTTGCTGTTTATCGCAGTAGTTACGACCTTCGAGCCAGAAAGACACAGCTTACATTTGACTAAAAAGTTTTTGTATTTATACTCAACTTAAAGTGAAATAATGAGCATATGTCCACTTTGAGAAACTCGTCTTGTTCTCGCCTTGACTCGCCATTACTGCCGCACATACTTGAATAAACGGAAACACACCCATAGTGCGTCTTCTTCGTGTTTACAGTGGTTCATCCACCAATCCTACAATGCGTCGCTGCTGTAAACAGGTTAGACTGTAGGCTACACTTCAGCCAAAATTAATTCATTTTATAGAACGGCAATGCACCATACGGTAACGGTAACAGAGTTACTTTATTTAAAAAGTAATGCGTTACAGTATTAGTTACTGTCAAAAGTAACTGCGTTACTAGTAATGCGTTATTGCCCAACACTGCTTAGAAATGCACTGTAAAAAAAAATCCTGTAAAAAACTGGCAGCTGTGGTTGCCAGAAATCTACTGTAAAAAATATGGTTAAACTGGTACTTCCCCAAATTGTTAGCACAAAGACAGACCCTTTTTCCCTTCATCATTCCCTCTCACCTAAACCCCACTGAACACCTTTGGAATGAATGTGAACGCTGACTGCACCCCAGGCTTCCTCACCTCACCTACATCAGTACCTGAGTGAGCACAAATCTCCACAACCACACTTCAAAATCTTTTGTCTGGTGTCTAAAACTCAACCCCAGCAAAAGATCTCCAAGATCTCCAAATAACACTTCATGACTCTCTGCTCTCCCCTTCAGCCACAGCTCGTTATCTTGGGGGAACTATGGACTGTCCTTCTTCCCACATGTCGCTAATGTGGCTCGTTGTTGTCGATTTCTTCTCTACAACATCCGAAGGATTCAACCTTTTCTGTCCACACAGGCTGCCCAGGTGCTTGTTCAGTCTCTTGTCATTTCAAGACTCGACTACTGCAACTCTCTACTGGCAGGTCTTCCCCTGAACGCTATTCGTCCACTGCAAATGATCCAAAACGCAGCTGCACGGCTTGTGTTCAATCAGTGCAAGTTCTCCCACACCAACCCATTGCTGCGCTCCCTTTACTGGCTTCCAGTAGCTGCACGTATCAGATTCAAAACACTGATGCTTGCCTACAAGGCCAAAAATAGACCAGCGCCATTTTACCTCAGTGACCTCATCACATCTCGCACTGCACCACGCTGTCTAAGATCCTCCAGCACTGCTCGACTGGTACCACCTTCTCTCAGAATGAGAGGTAAGTATACTTCAAGGCTGTTCTTTGTTCTGGCACCGAGGTGGTGGAATGAACTTCCCCTAGATGTCCGTACAGCGGAGTCCCTGACTATCTTCAAGCGACGATTGAAGACCTACCTCTTCCTGAAATACTTAAATTAGCACTTTCCAAGTTTGCCTTGTAGAACTCAAGAGTTATATTTATATTAAGTTTGTAATCTTGCGTTTTATTAATAGCTAGAGACTCAAAGCACTTTTGTACGTCGCCCTGGATAAGGACGTCTGCTAAATGCCGCAAATGTAAATGTCAAGTCAAGTCAAGAGGCTTTTATTGTCATTTCTACTATACACAGTGGTACACAGTACACAGTAAAAACAAGACAACGTTCCTCCGGAACCCTGGTGCTACACTAAACAACAACACAAGCTACATAAAGTGCATCGAGTGTGTGTTAAGTGTTAAGTCCAGGTTATACAGTTCAGTAACACACATTGAATGAGTGTGTGTGTGTGTGTGTGTGTGTGTGTGTGTGTGTGTTTCCTTTCAGTTCTGTGTGTTAGGAAGCCTGATGGCTTGCGGGAAAAAAAAGTTGCACAGTCTTGATGTGGCGGCCCGAATGCTACCTGATGGCAGGAGAGTGAAAAGTGTGTGTGACGGGTGTGTGTGGTCGTCCACAATGCTGTTTGCTTTGCGGATGCAGCGTGTGGTGTAAATGTGCATAATAGAGGAGATGAGAGACTCCGATGATCTTCTCAGCTGTCCTCACTATCCTCTGTAGGGTCTTGCGATCCGTGACGGTGCAGTTCCCAAACCAGGCAGTGATGCAGCTGCTTAGGATGCTCTCAATGGTCCCTCTGTAGAACGTGGTCAGGATGGGGGGAGGGTGATGAGCTTTCCTCAGCCTTCTCAGGAAGTAGAGATGCTGCTGGGCTTTCTTGGTGATGGAGCTGGTGTTGAGTGACCAGGTGAGGTTGTCCGCCAGATGAACACCAAAGAATTTGGTGCTCTTGACGAGCTCCACGGAGGATCCATCAATAATCAGTGGAGAATGGTCGCTCTGTGCTCTCCTGAAGTCCACAACCATCTCTTTGGTTTTGTCAACATTCAGAGACAGGTTGTTTGCTCCACACCAGGCAGTTAACCGTTGCACCTCCTCTCTGTATGCTGACTCGTCGTTCTTGCTGATTAGACCCACCACGGTCGTGTCAATGGCAAACTTGACGATGTGGTTTGAGCTGTCCATTGCTACACAGTCGTGAGTCAGCAGAGTGAACAGCAGTAGGCTGAGCACACAGCCCTGAGGGGTGCTCAGTGTGGTGGTGCTGGAGATGCTGTTCCCGATCCAGACTGACTGAGGTCTCCCAGTCAGGAAGTCCAGGATCCAGTTGCAGAGGGAGGTGTTCAGGCCCAGTAGGCTCAACTTCTCGATCAGGTGCTGAGGAATGATTGTGTTGAATGCTGCGCTGAAGTCAATGAACAGCATTCGTACATATGAGTCCTTGTTGTCCAGGTGGGTGAGGGCCAGATGGAGGGTTGTGGAGATAGCATCGTCCGTGGAACGGTTTGGTCCAGGGAGGGTGAAAGCTGGGTCTTAATGTGCCTCATGACAAGCCTCTCGAAGCGCTTCATCACGATGGGTGTGAGCGCAACGGGACGATAGTCATTGAGGCAGGAGACAGTAGATTTCTTCTGCACAGGAACAATGGTCGTTGTCTTGCGGCACGTGGGAACAACGTTGCTGCTCAGGGAGATGTTGAAGATATCAGTGAAGACATCTTCTAGCTGTTCTACACATTCCCTGAGCACTCTGCCAGGAATGTTGTCAGGTCCAGCAGACTTCCGTGGGTTAACTCTGCATAGAGTGTTCCTCACTTCAGCTGTGGTTAGACAGAGCACCTGGTCAGTGGGAGGAGGGGTGGTCTTCCTCGCCTTCACGTTGTTCTGTACCTCAAACCGGGCGTAGAAGTCGTTCAGTGCATCTGGGAGGGAGGCGTCACGGTCACAAGCAGGTGATGTTGCCTAGTAGTTTGTGATCACCTGGATGCCCTGCCACATGCGCCAGGTGTCTCCGCTGTCCTGGAAGTGGTCGTGGATTTTCTTTGCATGTGCACGCTTCACCTCTCTGATGGCACGGGACAGTTTGGCCCTTGCTGTTTTTAAGGCCGTCTTGTCCCCTGTTCTGAAGGCAGAGTCTCTTTGTTTCAACAGCACACGCACATTTGCAGTCATCCACGGCTTCTGGTTGGATCGTGTAGTGATGGTCTTGGAGATGATAACATCATCAACGCACTTACTGATGTAGCTGGTCACTGTTGATGTGTACTCCTCCAACTTGATGGAATTGCCGTTGGTTGCAGCCTCCCTAACCATGTCCCAGTCAGTGCACTCAAAACAGTCCTGAAGAGCAGAAGTAGCTCCTTCTGGCCAGGTTTCACCTGTTTCAGAACCGGTTTAGAGTGTCTGATGAGCGGTCTGTATGCTGGAATTAACATAACAGAGCAGTGGTCTGAGTAGCCGAGATGGGGCGGGGCTCCGCACAATACGCGCCAGGGATGTTTGTGTAAACAAGATCCAGCGTGTTCGCTCCTCTCGTTGCAAAGTCCACATGCTGATGGAGTTTAGGGAGTACAGTCTTGAGAGTCACATGGTTGTAATCTCCGGCGATAATAAACAATCCGTCAGGGTGAGCATTCTGCAGGTCGCTAATAGCGCTGTACAGTTCACTCAGTGCCTCCTTAGCATTAGAGCTGGGAGGAATGTACACTCCGACAATGAAAACAGTGGTGAATTCCTGTGGTAAATAAAAAGGTCTGCATCTAACAGTCACAAACTCCACTAGTGATGAGCAATAGCGTGAAACAAGCACAGAGTTCTTGCACTATTCCGTGTTGATATAAACACACACGCCACCACCGCGAGTCTTACCGCACAGAGCTGAGTTTCTGTCAGCTCGAAACATGGCTAGCCCATCTAGCTGGATGGCGGCTTCCGGAACTCTGTCGCTGAGCCACGTCTCAGTGGAAACAAAGACGCAGCAGTCTCTAAACTCTCTCCGTGTGGTTCGCTGGAGTCGGACGTAATCCAGTTTATTGTCCAGGGAGCAGACGTTTGAAAGAAAAATGGACGGGAGAGCCGGCCGGCTAGGGTTAGCATTTAGCCTAGCACGGACACCCGCCCTCTTGCCGCGCTTCCGCTTCCTCGAGCAGCGCTTCGGACGTCCCCTCTCCCGGCCACTGGCATCAGGTGACACCTAGGGGTGGGGGCCTGGTCTTTGTGGCCGAGGTCGCAGCAAGCCGAGGTCGCGAAGGTTATTGATAACTTCATCATGCAGATTATTGGTTGCATGCTGCCTGCACCGTAACAATGTCTGGTGGTCGTACACATGAACACAACTGACTCTGGTGTCCATGTATTGCAGCAGCCGCTGCGAGCTACTGCCGTGCCGCCATCTTGGAGCTTGTAAATGTAAATGTGTGATTTGAAATCTTTCAGTTAGGACACAAAGCTAATCACTGCACTGAAATGGCTTTGTTACTGATAAAATGTGATTTTATTGGACCTTGGTGTTGACTTTGATACGCTTGCTCATAACATCTATTCAACACACTTTAAACAGTGGCTTGGCAATACTGGTACACCACTATTTTGGTATCTTATCATTCACCTCTGTGGTTGCTCCATCCGGGGACATATTCACTTTTGTTTTATATGCTCCACCTTGGTAACATTGTTTTTTTTTTTTTTTACTTCTATGCTGATGACTCAGAGCTGTATCTCCCATTAAAATCTCTCCTACACTGTCTCACAAACATTAAAGCCTGGATGGCAAATTATTTCCTTCAGCCGGAGTGTAGAAGTTGCTCTAACTTGCTCTACAGCAAGTTAGGTCACCTCACTCCCATATTTAAAGTTACTTACAAAAAACATGGGTGTTATACTTGATTCTGAAGTCAGCCTTGAAAAAAAACATGTTCTGCTGTTAAAAATCACTGCAGTGAGCGATGTCCAAGCTCAGTCCTACATGACTTAATTACATGACTGATTAATAAAGTGGTTCAGTTTAATTCAATAATCTTTTTTGTAAAGAACTTTTAACAATGGACATTGTCTCAAAGCAGCTTTACAGAAATAAAGCAGTTATAAAACAATGTATGTTTGTTCCTTGTAATTGTAAGTATGCCCCCTAATGACTGAGCCAGTGGCAACTGTGGCAAGATAAAACTCCCTGAGATGGCATGAGGAAAAAACCTTGAGAGGACCCAGACTCAACAGGGAACCCATCCTCATCAGGGTGGCAACGAATGTCCATTCATTACAGTTCCATCATTGTTTAGCGATTAAATGGTGCTTAAATGAAATAGGGCTGAGCCGTTGTAGTAGACTATTAATTAGATTAATTAAAGATATTAATTACAGTCCAAATTCATCCTCTTTCAAAGTTCTTCCAAAGTTCCAAAGGGAACGGTCTTCCCCAGTCCTTCATAACATGCTTACAGAAGGTCCCAAATGTAGCTGCTAAGAAGACTTGTAAGACATGACTCCTTTACTCCCTGTACATTTTAGATTTAAAATCCTGCTGATTGTTTACACCGACCTTTTTATTCATTTGCATTCAGCTTTGGTCTTAAATCTCACACTCACACTCTAAAAAAATACATTTGTATTTTTAATTTGTAAATTGCAAAATTTACAGTTAAAAACTGGCAGCTGTGGTTGCCAGAAATCTACAGTAAAAAATATGGTTAAACTGGTAGTTTACATTGTAAAATAATTGTCCTGTAAATTAACGGTAAAATACTCAATTCAATTCAATTCAATTCATTTTTATTTGTATAGCGCAAATAAACTTACAGAAACTTACAGAATTAAGCAAAATCATTAAAAGTAGCAATACAAATCAAATCTCTTGCAGATATTCATGTGCGATTGAAAGTAGTAAAGAGATACTCACTGTTTCATTCACTGTTACCTTCATATTTATAGAACTGTCTCTATATAAATTATGTTAAGCCACATACAGCATAAATTCAACAAGGCTCTGTCTGTCCTTGACTTAAACACAGGCTCTACTCTCCTGCACAATAGTAACCCACAAAACACACAACAGAAATCTGACTGTTAGGTTTTACAGTATTTTGCTGGGGTTTTTTTTTTTTACAGTAAACTACTGACATCAGGGTTTTAGCTAGTAATCTATTGGGTGTTTTTTACAGTTTGCTTCTGTAAATTAAACTTACAGTATATTACTGTTTAATACATTTTATAGGGTGTTTTTTCATTTCACATATTTAAACCCTTTAATCCCTCAACATAATGCATGTTGGGAGTTTTGTACTATTCTGGCACCCAGAATGCATTGCGGCAGGAAAGTTTGTTTAATTGTAATTTAAATGTGTTGTCTTGCATTGTCTTATGTTGTCTTTTTGCACAGTTTGCACCAGGTTGCACACATGCACTTTATGTGGCAAGGATTTTTCTTACTAGTCCTTATCCCTGTGTTTTCTGTTTCTGTAATTGTTGTTTTATGTTGTTTTTATGTAGCATCAGGATTCTGGAGGAACGCTGTTTCATTTCACTGTGTACTGCGTCAGCTATATATGGTTGAAATGACAATAAAAGCTTCTTGACTTGACTTGACTTCTTGTTTCTTTCTTCATTGATTCTACTTGTTAACAGCAGATGTTCATCACTGTCTGAATTCACTCATTTGTTTTTATTCACTGTGTCAAGTGGATCAAACCACTTAGTAAACTAATGTAGGGAATAGTTTTACAAAGCAATAACAGTACATTATCATTTACATTTAGATTTTACTGTTGCTATTTTACATTGTTTCGCTGTTAAAACTACAAATTATTTTTACAGTGGACGTTTCAGTATAAACAATATCTGTTGCTGCTGCTTGTGGAAACTGCTCATATTCGACTTTAAAGGTGCTCCATCCATTTTCAGCATTTTAATTTAGACCCTTGACACACTTTTATTCTCTGGCCTTTCTCTGTTTTATTCTCTGGCCTATTCTCTGTTTTCTAATCAAAAAATCTTTACTTTGTTGTGTTGTGCTTGTGTTCTGATGTTGTCCCAAGCCATTGTTATATATACAGGTTTCCATGTTGCCTTGCTGCTCAGACGAGGCTCCAGTGTGTTTGCTTATGAAAATTGGGCCAAATGAAATGAGATTTCTGATATTGAGGTTTTTCACTATGAATATATTCAGCACAAGCATGTCGAGTGAACATGACAGTCCTGACAAAACTATTAACAATTATTCAGGTTTGATATAGTATGCAAAGTCCTTTGTTTATCAACACATTGTGCTTAAAAAAATGAGTTACAATGCCAGTGACAAGCCAGATTTATAAATTAAGGTTTTTTCTAATGGCACTACAGAGATAATTCAGAGATAAGAGTGCCACTCTGGGAATCCTGTATCGCTGCCTCAGTAGACATTCTCCAGGCTATGAAACGCCTTGTATATGGCCCACTCTATATGGCTAAAAGTATTGGGACACTTAACTATTAGAACCATATGGAAAATGTTTTTATCCCAAACTGTTACAACAAACTTGGAGCTACACAATTGTATAGGACATCTTTGGATGTGGTAGCATAAAACTTTCCCTTCACTTGAACTGGAAGACCAATCCCTTCTTCCAGTGTGAAATGTAATTTCTTCCTGTGCACAAACCACATGGGTTGGAGAGGAAGATCTTACACCCTACATCTTCCCAGAAGAGTGGAGGTTATTATAACAGCAAATGAGAAATAAATGTGGAATAGGATGTTTGAAAAACATGTATGAATCTTATGGTCAGGTAACAACACATCTTTCTCCATATATTGTACATATTCTGTTAGTTCTACAATATAGCGAAAACAATTTAATGATTCAGTGTGCAGCCTCATTCTAGGCCAGGCTGGATTGGCGAAGGATTGCTAATATGGTGGTTTGAGAGAGCTATTGCACTGATAAAAGCTGAGCTGATGAGCTGAGCTTGCAGGAGTAAAGTTGGAAGGAAGCAACAGTCAGGCTCATTTCATCAAATAGCCCCAGGGACTCAGTATGACATAGCAGCTGTCACTCCATGAGCAAAAAAAACTTTCTCTCTCACTTTCTTGCTCTATCTTTCTCTCTCTGTATACATATACACTGTGTATATACATACAGATGACCATACAGAATGACATTTTGAGTGCTGGTGATGCATATAATGTCACTCAGTATTTTGTTGATTGCTCTTCCTATCCACCCACATTAATTAAGATGTTGCCGTGTTACAGCACATCCATAAATATTTAAAACTAGTGTTTGTTGAAGGTTTAATGAGGTCATTTGCTCAACATGGAACCAGGCCCCTCAGTGTGGGGATTGTGTAATGAGGTCACCTGGGGTCTCTCTTTCCTACAGTGTTTGGGACTTAAGTAGCTGCAGCTGAAAATGGCCCACGATGGCACAAAAAACACATAATAACAGGCTTAGTGCTTTTTAGACTGCGATGTATAGTAAACACGCCCAAGGATCTTGAGTGCTGCTGAAAGAGAAGTCCCTGATTTTTAGTAATTTTTTTTAATAGTGCATGACAGCTTGTGTGTGTGTGTATATATACACATAAATATATGAACGAATAAATGCATGCATGCATGTATGTATGTATGTATGTACGTACAGTTGTATGTATGTATGTATGTATGTATGTATGTATGTATACATGTATACAGTATGTATGTATTTATGCATGCATGTACTGTATGCATGTATGAATGTATGTATGTACAATGTATGTATGTATGCATGTATATATATTTTCATAGACACAGGGCTGTCCTCTCCTGACCTGTCCTACTCTGTAAAAATACACTGTCCAATTAAGGGTGTGTACTTAAAAACATATCTTTTAGCAAATAGGCCACAGGCTCTTGTAGACGATGTGAAAGGGCTTCTGCAATAGCTGAAACACACACACACAGTCTGGGGGGGATTAGTGACAGATTATCAGTAAACATAAATGTTTTATTAATAATGTAAACTGATCTGATTTGCTGTAATTAGACTGCTTGCTGATATTTATTATGTGCAGGGTACAATCTTTCTTGTAATGGGTTTGAAATGCCCAGCAGGCATGTTAAATGTCACAGCTGTTCTTTTTTTAAAAGTTAACTTCGTAAAATTTTAGGCTCACATCCACATCGAACAAACTTTTATGCATTTTCAATCATTCATAAACAATCTGGATCACAATTCATATCCACATATGATTTCTACATCTTCTAGATGTTTCTACAGTCCTTGAAGCCTGTTGTCTTTAACATACTGAGAAAATATGGACATAAGTAGGCTGCCATTAATAAAACAATACAAATTTTACTTCATTGGATATAAGTTGAGAGAGCAGAGACTTTTCTAGCCTTCTGTCTCTCTATATGTATCTATATATCTATATCCAAAGATACAATTGCTTTATATATATATATATATATATA
>JAAIIK010000025.1:7327210-7338793 GCA_014706435.1 Silurus glanis
ATAAAGAACACAAAAATTATGTTTATCATTGATTTTTGTATGTAATGCCGACATTCATCATTGGGGATGAGCTGATCATCTAAAACAGAAATTGGTCATTGGTATGCTTGTAAACAAATCTGACTGGACAGCCAAGGCCTGGATGCCATCTTACATTAAGCCAGAGCAGGCACAGCAGACCATAAATCCATTAGCACTGCCTTCTTTCCTTCCTCCAACCATCACCACTTTTTCCCCTTTATTGCATCCTTCCCCTCGGGCACTGAGCAACTGCATCACCGATATCTGAATCTCCACTTCTACAGATTTAATCACTCCTGAAATCCCCTTTGGGCTGCTGGATAGATGGTAATTACATGTGTAAAGATAGTTATGTCATTCTGCATAAGGCTGTATGAGAATTGAAGTCTGTATATTATGAAATATATATATATATATATACACACACACACACACACACACACACATGTATGTATATACCGTAATTTCCGGACTATAAAGCGCACCCATATATAAGCCGCACCCACTAAATTTTACAAATATTTTTATTTTTAACATAAATAAGCCGCACCTGTCTATAAGCCTACACTAATGTACTTTACACAGGCTTTAACGAAAGACACGTTACACACGGTGTAACGGGTGAAATATGTTGCGCTTCCTTTAGGAGCATAGCGGTATTTTGGGAATAGCATGCCACTGAAATCCTGCGGTATTACTGCATGTGTTCAAGACGAGGATTATGTCCTTATTATTTTCTGATGCTCAGTTCTAAGTTTCTTTGACTAACCCTTAATGTTGTTGCCAAGAAAAATAAAAAAGCACGAGTTTTTGAAACCTGTCTGTACTTACATGATTTCTGTTGCAACTGGAGTTAACACGCTATCCCATGACCCAGACTCAACGCGCTACAACGGCTTGTATCTAAACAGTAGCCTACCAAGAAAGTCATTGTTCACTGTCTCCCTCCTTCCTTTCACAACAATTTCTCTCAGGAGTTTATCTTTTGGCATCGTCGTGCATTTAAAAATCACCCGATGGAAGTTTTTTCTCCCGAAGCCGTGCAGCTCAGAACACAGGTGAGGTGCGTTTTTTCATTTCCGTTCGGAAATTTCATTGGTCTAATGTTATGGGGTTCAGTTTTTTGGCTTGAAGTTTGTGAAACCGGGAAAATTCATAAATTAGCCGTTTCGTTGTTTAAGCCGCGGGGTTCAAAACGTGGGAAAAAAGTAGCGGCTTATAGTCCGAAAAATCCGGTATATATATATATATATATATATATATATATATATATATATATATATGTGAAAGTTAAAACATGTTTCGAATATAAAAGGTGTTTATTCCAAGTTTTCCTTTTTCTGATTATGAATTATCTGGATTGTTTTAATTTATGCTTATTCCTGGATTAAAAAAACACTTGTTGGATTTATATCTATTTCACTGATCCTGTATGCATAAAATGTGCACATGTTGGACCATATTAAGGTTTAAATGCAATTCTCTCTACTTATTGGTATTCAGTCCTCAGACATAACTACAGCTATTCATTAATTACAGGAGCAATACACGCATATGGTGAAGTTTGGCATCAACTGGGTATGTCCCAGGCAAACTCTAATGACTTACAGTTTGATGAACGGTTTCTAAAATACCAGCTCATCTGGCACCAACATCCATGCCAAGTCACTGTGATCACATTGAGATGTTTAATGAGAACATTCCCAGAAGCTCAGTATCTGTACAGCTCTGTACAATCCGCATGACCATGCAGCTCACACAATGGGCATTCGGATAATTGCATTAATATCACATATTAAACATACAATTCCCCCTCAAAGTATTGCAGGAGAACTAGACCCCAAAACAATTAAATTCTGTTTTATTTTATTTGTATAGCACTTTAAACAATGACATTGTCCCTAAGTGACTTTAAACAAATTGATTTAAGGTTTAATTTAATATAAATCTTTAATTAATAAAAGAGTCCATATAGGTTTTATACCTAATGAGACAAGGCTGAGGCAAAAACTCCCTGAGATGATATAAGGAAGAAACCTTGAGTGGAACCAGAAACAGAGGGGCCTTAATTTCTTTGTTGCTAAAATTATCCACTATTCTTTAGTCTTTAGTTTTAGGCCATCATAAAAAAAACAGCTGCATTAATTATAGTCCAAATCCATCTTCATGGTGCTTGAGTTTAGCTCTCCACAGTAGCCTCATGGATCTTTTGAGCAGAAGGGATCAATGGAATTAGGAGCTCAGCGGCTCAGAATCAGTGGAAGTGGCACCTTTGTGGTAAAGATGTTTGAATTCTGATTGGAAGGTTGTGAGTTCAAATCCCAGCAACGCTGGCTATTACTGCTGGGCCAGTCAACATTCAATTACCCTCAACTACTCAGTTATATAAATGAGATTATTGTACATTGTTCTAGGTAAGCATGTCTGCCATGTTCTGTCAAAGCAAATTAGCATATGTAGCTTGACAGAGAAACAGTGATAATTAGGTATGATTATTTCAGAATCAGAATTAGAATTAGAATACTTTATTGATCCCGTAGGGATGGATTATGGTTAACCCTCAACAGGGGTGACGTGGTCATATTTTCTGGTTCTGGTAAGGGCTTTTGCTGCTGCATTCTATAGCTTATTTCTGCACTTACTAGAACATTCAGGTATACTCATCACCTAATGAACTTATCTTTTCTACTTTATAATTCATTTCTTATACTTTTACATAGTAATATGATTTTAAGGTAAACTGACAAACTATTAAGTTTATTTACACAAAACATTTAGAGCTGTAGCACCATTTAGACACACAGACATCAAGAATCAGCAGAAACTCAAGAACGGTGATTAACAAACTTTCTTGCCGCAATGCATTGTGGGTGCCAGAATAGTACAAAACTCCCAAAATGCATTGCAGCATAAATAAATTACCCAGCAAAATGACTTTTAACTAAACAGCTTTATGGTGTTCTGATGTGATGCAATGTGATCTGATGTTATGTGTCTAAATATCATTATTTTTCTTTTTTTTTTTCAAAAATACTAAAGCAAACACTGATCTCCATTATGGTGACTTCAAATGAAAGTACACTTAAAAACCTAAAATCTCAATTAGAGCGTTTAATAAGTGAAGCTGGTAATGATGTTTTGGAGGTTGTTTATCATCCTCTGCTGAAATCTTGAGAGATTAAATGTGTTTTATTTTCAGTTGATTTCATCTTTGGCTTTGGCTGTAAATTGTGTTTCTCTGCTCTTGATTCTCTTCCCATCAGTGATCCTGCTTTTTCACAGGTGTTCATTATAAGTCAAACCTCATTTAATTAATCACTTCATTATCTCATTACTTCATCACTGCTTCAGTGTTACTTTAACACTCTGTGGTGTGGACACATAAATGTTCCTTTAAACCTCAGGATTTTGCTGTGAGATTGAAGCATTTAAATGTGAAATGAAAAAACATGCTATGGAATGTATTTTAAAAGTTTAATTTTTAAAAAAAAAAAAACAGTAGATAACTGGCAACCCTGCTGTCAGTAGTTTGCTGTAAAATCAAGAAAAAAACTACAAAATACTGTGTATTACCATTATGTAGGAGAGTCGAGCCTGTGTTTAAGTCACAGAGACCTACTGATATTATGCTGTATGTTGCATAACATCATTTCTATAAAGACAGTTATATAAATATAAAGGCATTAACTGTGCAGGATTAAAACAGTGAGAATCTCTTCACTACTTTCTATCGCACATGAATGTGTGCTGCTATTAAGAGATTTGTAGCATTGATACTTTTAATGATTTTGCAAAATTCTGTAAGTTTTTTTTCATGGACTTAAATAAAATACATTCTAAATACTAATATGCTCACGTTATTTAACTATTATAAATATTAATTTATATACAAATGGCCATTGGCCAATTTAAGTGCAGTCAGTTTCTGCAAACAAAATGAGTTAACTAGAGCTGACAGTATTTTACCGTTAATTTACAGGACAATCTTTTTACAATGTAAACTACCAGTATAACCATATTTTTTACGGTAGATTTCTGGCAAACGCAGTTGCCAGTTTTGTACTGTAAATTTTACAGTATTTTTTTGCAGTGTGAGATAAAATAGATTTAAGACCAAAGCTGAATGCAAATGGATAAAAGGTTCTGTGTAATCAGCAGGATTTTAAATCTAAAATATACAGGGAGCCAGTAAATTAGTTGTTTCGTACAAGTCTTCTTAGCAGCTGCATTTGGGACCTTCTGTAAGCGTGTTAAGAAGGACTGGGGAAGACAATTAGAAGAAACTTTGGAAGAACTTTGGAAGCGGATGGAATTTGACTGTAATTAATATCAACAGTCTGCTACAAATAAAAAAATTATTGAATTGAATTCTTCATTAATCCAGTCATGTAATAAAGTCATGTAGGAACCCAGCCATTAGGGTTGTACAAGCCAGTGCACTCTTAGTGCCAGTCCCAAGCCCGGGTAAATGGGGAGGGTTGCGTTAGGAAAGGCATACAGCTTAAAACATGTGCCAAATCAAATATGCGGATCACAAAAGGGAAATTCATTCCAGATCGGTCGAGGCCCGGGTTACCAACGACCGCCACAGGTATCGTTGACCAACAGGGTACTGGTGGAAATTGGGCTACTGTTGGTCGAAGGAGGAGAAGGAGAGGAGGAAGACGTCTACAGAGACGGCAGGAAAAGGAGCAGTGTAGGAGAGTGGAGGTTCGGGTTGGTACTTTAAATGTTGGTACTATGACTGGTAAAGGGAGATAGGTAGGTGGAGAGGAGAAAGGTAGATATGTTGTGTGTTCAGGAGACCAAGTGGAAAGGAAGTAAGACCAGGAACATTGGAGGTGGGTTTAACTGTTCTATCATGGTGTGGATGGTAAGAGAAATGGTGTAGGGGTGATCCTGAAGGAAGAGTACAGTAAGAGTGTAGTGGAGGTGAAGAGAGTTTCTGATAGGGTGATGATCGTGAGTTGGATAAAGTGGTAGAAGGTGTACCTAGGAATGAAAGATTGGTGATTGGGGCAGATTTCAATGGGCATGTAGGTGAAGGGAACAGAGGTGATGAGGAGGTGATGGGTAGGTATGGCCTAAAGGAGAGAAATGTGGAAGGGCAGATGGTGGTAGATTTTGCTAAAAGGATGGAAATGGCAGTGGTGAATACTTATTTTAAGAAGAAGGAGGATCATAGGGTGACGTATAAGAGTGGAGGAAGGTGCACACAGGTGGACTATGTTCTATGTAGGGGATGCAACCTGAAGGAGATTGGAGACTGTAAGGTGTTGGCAGGGGACAGTGTAGCTAGACAGCATCAGATGATGGTCTGTAGGATGGTTTTGGAGGTAAAGAAGAAGAGAAGGAGAGCGAAGACTGAAAGAAGAATAATATGGTGGAAACTGAAGGAGGAAGAGTGTAGTGTGAGGTTCAGGGAAGAGGTTAGACAGGAACTCGGTGATGGTGAAGAGGTGCTGGATGATTGGGCGACTACTGCAGAAGTGATAAGGGAGACAACTAGAAAGGTACTTGGTGTAACATCTGGAAATAGAAGGGAAGACAAAGAGACGTGGTGGTGGAATGAGGAAGTGCAGGAGAGCATAAGGATTACCCCTAATGGGAGAAGCCGAAAGAAGAAAAAGAAGAAGGATTAAGTCACGTAGGACTGAGCTTGGACATCGCTCACTGCAGTGATTTTTAACAGCAGAACTTATTTTTTTTTCAAGGCTGACTTCAGAATCAAGTATAACACCCAAGTTTTTTGTAAGTAACTTTAAATATGGGAGTGAGGTGACCTAACTTGCTGTAGAGCAATTAAAAGCAACTTCTACACTCCTGCTAAAGGAAATTATTTGCCATCCAGGCTTTAATGTTTGTGAGACAATGTAGGAGAGATTTTAATGGGAGATACAGCTCTGAGTCATCAGCATAGAAGTAAAAATAAAAAACAATGTTATATTTCTTTGTAATGTTACCAAGGCAGAGCATATAAAACAGAAGTGAATATGTCCCCAGATGGAGCAACCACAGAGGTAAATGATAAGATACCAAATAGTGGTGTACCAGTACTGCCAAGCCACTGTTTGAAGTGTGTTGAATAGATGTTATGAGCAAGCGTATCAAACACAACACCGAGGTCAAATAAAATCACATTTTATCAGTAAAAATGGCTTTTATCGGTGGATTTGTGTCCTAACTGAAAGATTTAAAATCACACCACATGGACAAAAGATTTTGGAGTGTGGTTGTGGAGATTGGTGCTTACTCAGGTACTGATGTAGGTGAGGTGAGGAAGCCTGGGGTGCAGTCAGCGTTCACATTCATTCCAAAGATGTTCAGTAGGGTTTAGGTGAGAGGGAAAGATGAAGGGAAAAATCCGCCTTTGTGCTAACAATTTGGGGAAGAACCACATGTGGCTTGAAAAGGCAGGTGTCCCAATACTTTTGTCCATATAGTATTGGACAACAAACTACAAAATAATGTTTTCAATGAAAAACTCTCTAACAGCTATGAGTGTATATTTTATGAACAGAATTGTAGGTCTGTGACAATGTACACTGGAGATGTACATTGATGATAATTATTTCCTTTATACTCAGCTTTCCAACAAGTCTGCCTTATAGAACAAATATGTTGAGGTATACACCTTATTTTTTATATTTGAGAACAATTGTAAAATCTCTAAATTGGTGACAAAAACTAAAAAGCAACCGCCCAGATCGTTTAATGTTTTTTTTTTTTTTTTACAAACTAAATTAATACAAAATCATAATTAATATATGATAATTAAGTTAAAGATTGGAAACATGATTTATTGGGTTCAGACCACAGTGGTACATTTATTATTATTGTTATTATTGTTATTATTATTTATACACAGACATGTGAATGTCAACACTCATCCATCTACAGTATGCTGATCATCTCAGTTGAATATCACTCATTTCTGACTTTAAACAAATGTAAAGTCCTGCTGTGTATTTGGTAAATAAAAAAGTGTGTACACTAGGCACGCTTTGACAGATTCACAAGCTGTCAAAACACATCCTCGTGCTCGTCGATCTTAAACTTGTGTGTCGAGAGAACAGACTGTCCTTGGATGATTACTGCAGAAACGACAAAGCACAGGAAACAGTGCAGATACAGTATATTAAGTCAAAGACAGCAAATACGTAATTGCCTTGATATGGCACTTGCTGCAATGTTGCTCTGGGTACTGTTAAAGCCCTTTTTTAATTATTCACACAGAACATAATGTTTCAGCATTTATACACTGAAAGATACTTTTTTTGTATCAAATATGAATGAGTAAACAAGTCAAATCAGTTTATTATAAACACCTCTTAACAATATATGTGATCTGGGTTATGATGTTGAATCATGTCCACTGAACATTTGTCCAGGGTCAAGGGTCCACCCCCCCAGACAGCTAGGTTAAGGGGCAAGTGGGAGGTGAGAGTGGGGAGGGAGGTGTCGGGAGTAAGAGGAGTCGTTAGAATGTACCTACCCTAGAAGGAGAGTAACATTTGCTGATTGTTACCCATTATACTTCTTTTATCAGGGGTAACAATCAGCAAATGTGGGAGTAGATGGGGAGGGGGGTTGATAGGTGTGGTGGCTTGGGGATGAATGAAGGAGCGACATGAAAAATAGGATATGCGTAATAAAATAAAGCTTTTAGCTTGACAAAATGAGCAGCTCCAGTTCGTAGTTAGGATTTAATTACAGACATCTTTGCTGTTTTTGATTTACTGTTTTTGATTTACTCTTTGAAGAAATCTTCAATGCCAGTGTATATTATACAGACTATATAGAGGCTCCGGCATTCTTTACAGTTGTGTTTCTAACATTGTGGAAAAGTCAGGTGTTTCAATATGTTTGACCATACAGTGCATTAAGTGGCTGAAACAAACAAATCCCCACTGTTGTGTTGCAGTTAATTTGCAAAAATAGAATGCCAAGAATTCATTACGAAAAGTTCATCCTGCTCAAAACCTTGTCCAGGGCAAAACAAATGAACAAGTGTGTGGGAGTTACTGCAACTGAAACTATTAAAAAAGCTGAATTCAGTTTCAGAAAAATCTCTGTTTTGTTTAAATTTCAGCGGTGAATCTATCAGTTCCCATACTGATCTGATCTTCAAGTTTGAAAAGCTTGTCATTGTCGCATGTCTGAGTCAATTTGTGGAGAAGAGTGACAGGAGTGATTTGTGATAGAAGGGTATCTGCAAGAGTGAAAGGGAAAGTTTATAGGACTGTGGTGAGACCTGCCATGTTGTATGTCTAAGAGACCGTGGCATTGAGTAAAAGACAGGAAGTGGAGCTGGAGGTAGCAATAATCAACTAGTTCTCTAAAACAGGTCAAATGTGAATCTCGTGAACCTTCATTTGGAGAGTGTATACAAAACGTAGATTACAATTTCTGAAAATGAATGAACAAAAGTGTGAATCTTGTCCGGTCTTTTGCAATCAATATAAATTAAATGTGCAATCAAATAAATTAATTTGTGCAGCTGAAATTCATAGATGCCAAACAGAAGAAATTCTAATTTTGTGCATTTTCAGACACTGTGATCCAAACCATCATACTGACAACATTTTAATGATTTTGTTTGTAAACATTGACAAACGGACTTTTCATTCTGATGGGAATGACATGTTCATTGACAGAAATACTTACTTTTGAGAGATGAACTGAGGATTTTGATAAAAGTTCAGGCTTTTGCAAAAAATCCAATGTATTGTGCTGGTTGTACAAATTGTTTTGAGAAATGCACTTAATGGTTTGCAAATATTAAGGATGATTCGAGAAAGGCCTCAAAGCAACTGAGAAAAACACATGCACTTCTTACCATTTTGTATATTTCCATGCTATTTTTTTACTTGCTTCATTCTGCCTAAAAGCTATTAGAAGCTTTACTATAAAATTTGCCAGCAGGTGGTCATGAGATCATCCATTCACTACATGGACCAAACACCTCCCATTCCATATTTAGTCTAAATTTGCTGTTTTAATATCCTCCACCCTTTGGAGAAGATGTTCCAATAGATTTTTGGTTTGTGAATGAGCTTGTGGAAATTTGTGTATGGTGTCTATACACAACTTTGAATTTTTTACAAAAAGTTTACTTTTGTTCATTTGTACATTTGATATACTTGTGGTTTCTGTTAATAAGCCCTAGTGTTTAAGTCACCCCTTAAATGCCATTTTCTTGAGTGGTCATTGTTACATAAGGTTCAAAGTTAAATCTTGTTTGTTTCTCACATTTATATATATTATATTCTTGTGATGTAATGTTGTCAAATGTACGCTTCCTCATCCCACAATCCAACAACAAATGGATAACTGAGATCTTTGATGACTCCTAGTCCCGCATCTCTGGGGGAAGATGTCAGTGATGCAGGGAAGAGAAGTCCTGATGGTCTTCTCCGCTATTCTCGCCAATTTAAACCAATCTGATTTTAATCCTAGGCCATAAGTGGTATCTCCAAACTAGGCAATTATGCTCCCCGTGAGTAGCCACAGTGTATAAAGCCCACAGCTTTCTAGGAGACACTACAGGGGGAAAAGCCACTGTTATCTTGCCACCAAGAGGAAAACCACACAAAACCACTCCTAGAAAAAACTTGTTCAATTGTTCTCTTGCCTTGTTAATTCATGTTTAACCACATAGTTTCTTTGGTTTAAGTTTGTATCTTAAATAAATGAAGTCTGACATTTTTGAGTGTTTCTTTTTATTAGAAGGCACCTTCAGATTCACCATGATTTAATATTTTATAGAAGGCCAACCCAAAAAAACATGTTTTTTTTAAGACATTGATGTCTTCAAGACATTGACATTGAGTATATTGATGTCTTTTGCATCAGTGTCTTCTGCATTGATGCAAGAAACAATTCACCCACACACTGCTCCATTTACAGTGTTTTTTATTTATATTTGATATACTTTAATGCAGCTTAAAGGCAAGTCTGGTCTTGGGGGTGGGATAGTACTGTCCCTGTCTGGAAGGTGCAACAAAGTATAAGACAAACAGGCTAAACCTTCATCACCCAGGTTCCACTATTTTGAGACTGTATCAGTTACCCAGAGTAAAAACAAATGTAAAAAATATCCCCAGAAATTGTTTCAGTAAATGTATTAAAATAAAATTGCTTTGCTGACATTTAAAACAACAGCAAGATTGGTAATGTGATCTTTTGGTTCATGCATTCTTTGTCAGTAAATTTGATACATTACTGGAAAATGTCCATGTTCTCCATTGCAGCACTAGCCATCACTTTACATACAGTATGTATTATAACAGTATTTATTCTTTTAGAATTGTGTGATGTCCTTGGTTTAATACTTCTCTTTTTTCATTCATCTTTAAACTTGCCATTCTCATGCCCCTTTCAGTTTGATAAAAGAATAAGAGAGGAGGGAAGACAAATACCACCTGTTAGTTATAACATAAATACACATAGCTATACAGCGGATGGATTCATGACAAAGCTCACAATTTTCTCGCTGCACAGTCGTGTATTATTATTAAAGATTTTTAGAAACATCTTTTTAAACAATCCCCGTTAAAACCTCCCTGAAGACATTTGGCATCCCATTTTATTAGCAGCATGCTCCCAACGTGCTTTCAACTCCTTACTAATTATCTCTCACTGAGTCAGGATAAGAGCAAGTTGCTAATTAGCCACACTAATGACGTTTTTCATGGACCTTAGCCAGGCCTGATCACTCTCTTTGTGAAACATGTGTGTAGCCCCAAGCAAGGCACTGCAGTTAAGTCACTGATCGTGAGGTTACCACATTATTGAACTGATGAATAGAATAGAATAGAATAGAATATCAGTGGGTGATTTTGCCCTGTGCTCTGTGCAGAGAAGTAGAAATCTGCAAAAGGCACAATAACATCATGTTCAGGTATATGAATAGATGGAAATAAGGACAAAATCCCCTATTGTAGTTTCTGTCTGCTTCCGTCAAATTAAACCTGGAAAGGATCCATGTAGTTGCCAAAATAGCTGGTCTGACTAATTCAAAAACTGTAGAGTCCACACAGAATTGTGCAGAAACCAGGCTGGTTCAAGCTGACATGGATGCTGTTCTATAAAGCTACAGTAGTGTAGATCAGAAAAATAGAACTGCCAATGTTTTTACAATCTTTTACTGTCCAGTATGAGCTAACTGTATGCAATTTGAGCTAACATACAGTCCAACCTGTAGTAAAATTCTTACCATGCCATTCTGAAAACAAAAAAAATAGTCTGTGCACATGACCAAAATGAACAATTTGTGTTGTAGGTGTGATCTGAGAGTTCTCCAGGGACATCATTATATCTTTACTTGGGGGTATTGCAGCTCAGTCCTGCTAGGATATAGTTGGTATTGAGCTGCCATTCATGATTAAACATCAGCCTGAAATGTCTTACTGCTTAAAAATGCCCTTACTTTCTCATAACTCTATACCTAGCTAAATCTCAACTCGAAACCAACTAAACAACTCTAAACTCCAAACCCTGCCCCAAACCCTCGTCAAACTCTGTCCCAAACCTTGTCCCAAACCCTGCCTCAAAGTCTCC
>JAAIIK010000025.1:7338803-7358018 GCA_014706435.1 Silurus glanis
TGCCTCAAAGTCTCCACAACCCTGTCCCAAACCTTGTCCCAAACCCTCACCAGTGTCATCACTCCAGAATCCCAGAATGATCTAATTGCAAAACAAAAGGCTGCAGAAAGATGAATGATTCACTGTTTTTTAATGGGACTTGCAAATTGAAATAAATGTGTATTCTGGATTGTCTGGATTGTATCGCTGGTGTTTTTTTTACTATAGTTTTAATAGCTTGTTTTTACCGAACTTCTATTTGCTTTATGGAGGCAAAAAAAACGCACTCTCAGATCAATTTACGATTTAAATTTTTAAGGTTTTTTGACCTAGGCATAAAAACTACTGACATTGTGCATAGATTATAGTATTTCACACAAAATGACATGAATGTGTATTAACTGTATTCTGTGCACAAATTGTGATGCTATGGGCTTTAAATGGAACAATATTCATTAGTGTAACCTAATGGTGTGTACAGAGGGAAAGCTGCATGAATAAGCATGTGGAAGATAAGTTGCTACTCCACTGTAAAATTCTTGAACTCTAGAATAAAAAAGAAATCTTATTATTGCTTTGACCAGCCACATCATCAGCTCCGCTTCATTGTGTGCTCTCTGCAGGCCAAAATAATTTTACATAATTGAAACTTATGGCATCTGGGCTTTCAATGTAATGATATCATTTTGTCCTTATATTTTATTTTCAGCTGCAATTCAGCTCCATTATGTGTAATAGAGGCTCGGAAACAGGATACGAAGCCACGTGATATGTGTGGGTTAGCTGTGTTGGTGTGCGTTATGCAGTCAGGGTGAAAATCAATGCTAAATGTAATGTTTTACATTGCTATTTTAGCATAAAACTGTAGAAGGCAATATTCAAGATAGTTGCTCCGTAGCTCAGTGCTTAAGGCATTGGATTTTGGATTGGAAGGTCCATCCAACACAGAGCTGCCACTGCTGAGCTCTTGAGAAAGGCCCTCTAACTCTTCCCTTGCTCACTTGTAAATCGCTCTGGATAAGGGCATCTGCCAAATGCTGTAAATGTATATTTTGACATTTTAAAGCGAAGTCAACCCTGCATGGATCCTGAGCTATCTAGAGGTTGCACCAGCTCCATTTGGATCCCACTTCATGAAAGTTTTGGACATTGGAAATTTAATATAAAGAACCTCTTAATAACTTAAAATAGCATTGTACATTTTTGTATATATAACATTTTACATATAAGCTGTTTCTCCATTAATGAACATTTAAAGGCTCTGATGAATTGATTTGTATCTTTAAGGCTAAAAGTGATAAAGAAAAATTATACCTACAATTGCTTGAAGGGAGTGCTCAGTCAGCTTCTCCTTCAGTCTGTGAGCAGGTTTGCTTTACAAGAAAGCACACAGAATGAACAAAAAACTTTATTTAAAAACTAAAGCTGACAAATGAAGGTGTGACCGTGCCTGGGGAGGTGAAATACATCAATATAATTTCTTCACATTTTAATATTCAAGTAATATTTACATTACTGAACTATTTGCAAAATGAGATTTGCTATTTCTTCACTTGGTTTCAGTACACATGACAAGTGAACTCAGAAATCAGAAGGTGTGAATTAATTTTTTGCAACAGCATGACAGTAGACCTGGCTATACATTTATCTGTATAGCAGAAGAAGCCTATGGCCAAAGCAAAAACAAATTGTTGTTCAATCGGCTGTTGTGTTGTTTATTAATAAATTCACATCTGTAATTGTAAACAGTCACTGCGTTATAAGGGGAATAGCACACTTGGAACCAATCTGTTCCACAAAAATAACATTTCCCCCAGTGTGGTTTATTTTCATAGAATGGTGTGGTGCATCATGTTTTATATCACAATCACCACATACTTCCACTTGAAATGTGTACATTATGAAACTATCTCTCTAATGTCTATTTTTACATTAAATGGTTGCTGTTTGTTGGTTGCTGTTTCTTAATAATACTTGTGCTATAAAGTAATGGGAAAAAGAAAGTACACACTTTATGGTTTTATTAGAGCATAAATGACAGTTGTGTTAAAGCAGGATAATAAAATCTGATTACTCTGAAAGTAATTTTCACTGGGACTCAATGCAATGAGTGAGCAATGCAATGCAATGCAATGAGTGAGTAAGTAGTTCTGTTTATGATTATGATCACCAACTCAACTCATGATGACAAAAAAAAAAACACAACAGATTACATATGGTAGTCCTTTGTTTCCACAAGGGAGGAGGCATTTTTATAAAATCAGAAGTTTCAGCTGTTTGTTGTTCATGCCGAGAAGAAATAACATCAGCCATGACCCTCATTGCAGAACCTGTTGCTGCTTCTCAATCTGGGGTGGATTATCTCCAAACAATTAGAAATTAAATAAAGACCTACAGGCCTTTGTAAGTAGGTAAAATCTTTGTATGTTCATGACATCACAATCAGACAAAGAGGGAACATGTATGGCCTTCACTGGGAAAATGCCCCTTCTTTTCAAAAATAAAAAGGCAGCAAAAGTTATCCACACAGAGCCATTTCCTATGGATGCAGGAGATGTTTGTTCACCATGCACAAGGTATCAAATGCAGCCACAAAAATCTCATAGCAGCAGTGAAGTGTGGTGTTAGCATCCCTTTGGTTTGTTTAACTGTCACAGGAACTGTGAAAGCTTCAAAACGCTGTAATATAAATGTAATATTTAATATATAAATTTAAATAATATTTATATCTCGTTTTTTATCAGAGAATGTTTGGCCCACTTTGTTGATAGGCCACTTATATATATATATCTTCTTCTTCTTTTTCTTTCGGCTGCTCCCATTAGGGGTCGCCACAGCGGATCATCCGTCTCCATACCACCCTGTCCTCTACATCTGCCTCTTTTACACCAACTATCTGCATGTCTTCTCTCACCACATCCATGAACCTCCTCCTTGGTCTTCCTCTTTTCCTCCTACCTGGTGGCTCCATCCTCAGCATTCTCCTACCAATATAACTCATGTCCCTCCTCTGCACATGTCCAAACCATCTCAATCTCGCCTCCCTCACCTTGTCACCAAAACGTCCAACATGCGCTGTCCCTCTAATAAACTCATTTCTAATCTTGTCCATCCTCGTCACTCCCAACGAAAACCTTAACATCTTCAGTTCTGCTACCTCCAGCTCCGCCTCCTGCCTTTTACTCAATGCCACTGTCTCTAATCCATACAACATCGCAGGTCTCACCATAGTCCTATAAACTTTTCCTTTCATTCTTGCAGATACTCTACTATCACAAATCAATATATATATATATATATATATATTCTAACTTCTTCTTCTTTATTTTCTATTCCTTTATCTCTTCAAATGTTGATTAGTCTGAGTACTTGGGCTCATTGTCTTCTTGCATGGCTACAGGGTGGTAGTTGTTGAGGGGTTTTCTTTGGGACAGAAACAATGGTGGACTGTTTGAAGTACGATGGGACGACAGACTGTTCCAGGGAGAGGTTGAATATCTCGGTGAACACTGGTGTTAGCTGGTCAGCGCAGGCTTTCAGAACCCGACCTGTGATGCCATCTGGTCCTGCTGCCTTCCTAGTATTCACTCTCCTGAATGCCCTCCTCACGTCATGCTCCAAGATGGTGAACGTGTTTACCTCTCCGGCTTTCTCAGCGTGCATGCTGTTTGTGCACGCTAGAGCGGTTAGCTGCAGCCTTGAAGCAATCATAAAAGGTGTTTAGCTTGTCTGCCAGAGAAGCGTCCGCATTCCGTGATAGTTCTTAGTCCCTGTCACAGGTCCCTAGAGCCACCATGTTGAAACTGTGAAGTAAGCAAAGCAGCGCTACAGGAGGTAACTAGAGTTAGTTACCTCCTGTAGCGCTGCTTTGCTTACTTCACTGCTCTGTGCACACAGTAAGATGCAGCATTTCCCCAGCCACCATGAAAGCCATACATGTTCAGTATTTGTTTGATTGTGATTTCATGAGCATAGAAATTTGACTTCCGTACAGAGGCCTGTAAGTCTCAATTTGTAAACAATCCTTCTCACTGTAAATGGTGAATTTCTAATTGTTTGGAGATGGCCTTATAACCCATCCCAGATTGAGAAGCAGCAATTTGAGGTCATAGCAGATGTTATTTCATCTTGGTTTTGAAGACTAAACTGCTGAAACAGTTTTTTTGATTTTATAGAAATAGTTGCACTCCTAACACTTGGATGCTAATTACTATCATTTACTGGCGGTAGAAAGATGTATAGATATTTCTTCCCTCTTCATTTTTAAATGTTGGATTACTTTTGAAACAGAAGTTCTACAAATTTAAATCTGTTGTGTCCTTATTTGGGTGGTAAAGACCACACAACTGTTAAATGTATGCCTTGACAAAAACAAAACAAACAAAAAACCCCAAATTGAAACAGCTTTTTTTTCTGTTTGTATATTTTCTGTATGTTGTGACTGCATGTGTTCCAAATGTTGACACAGTAACAATGTTGTGGTATTGTTTTATTACGTACTGTTAATTATTTATTACATCATTAATCCATAGAAACCATTTAATTTGTTTTGTAAGGCATGTGAGGTGCATTTCTATTGCGAAAAGCACAGATGTGTCTTCAGAAAACGTTTTAAGCTGTAGAAGTTCCCCAGCACTCAAAATCCCATCACACAGTCGGAATCTGCTGCCTCAGCAACCAGGTGGAATTTGGTTGTAGGATGACGATTTCAATTGGGGCTTTTTTTTTGCTGTAACAATTTGATGAGGAATTCTTTCTCATGTGGTGGTGGGAGTTTTTAGCTTGCTTGCAAGCACAGGGGATTCTTTCTTTTTCTAAGCTTCACTTCCTTGTAAAAAAAAAGTGTACATCAATTTTGCAAAGAGCACCTGCAGTCTCAGTGCTACTTATATGTTCACCCATTGCGATGACAGAATTGTGAAATTGCTGTACATGTTTTAATATTTCCATGATGTGAATTTTCTAATAAACAGGATGATTACATACTGTAAATGTTAGTAATCCAACAATATTTTATTAGGCTTGAAAATATATTTAATAAAAAATAACTTTTATCAATTAATTTATCAATATATAAAAATTAGATAAGACTTAAAGAAAAAACTGACCTCTTTAACAATTAGTACATTAACTTCTTCAGCGAAAAAAAAAAAAAATCCATATCAGTAAAGAAGATAAAAAATAATTGCACTACCACAAGTGAGCATATGGTGTAGTAATATGCTGCTCCAGGTGGTCTAAAAATAACAGAGTCATGTGGGAAGGAAATAATAGCGATTATCTGCATCAACAGCTCCCCTATGATTGTTTTGTCAAAGCCATTGCGTTTGTAATTACATAAAGTTTTACCTTTCAGTTACATAAAGTCTCATGCATTTAAACTGTCATGATATCAGATGAGACAGAGTCTAACTAGCCGTCACAGAGAAGACCCTCTGATTTGAGTTTGTGCATAGGTTTGCCACGATGTTCCTCTGGACTTACACACCACAGCTTTTCCAGAGGAGCACGATTCCCCTGGGTTTGATCGATGTATTGCAGCAGAGAGTTGATGTCGCAGTCACATTTCCATGGGTTGTCATGCAAATAGACATGCTTTAGTCCTAAAATTATGGAATGATCAATACAGTTATGAAGATGATGTGATTAGATTACATTAAATGATTAGAACTGCTACACCACATACATTATTACTGTAAGATTGTTTCAGCATGCTTTCTGAAAGTCCTTGGGCATTTGGAAATTATAGAAAGCTTGACAATGGTCCTATGAACAATGTTATAGCTTAAGAATACTACAGTAATCATCAGTCAAATGCTTACCCTGTATGTTGGCCAACATATTCCCATCAATTGTGTGAAGCTGATTCCCGCTTAGGGCCACCTGGGCAAGTTTGGGGGTATGGCGGAAAACATCAGCTGGCAGGATTGTGATCATGTTTTTCCTCACATAGAGCTCCTGGAGGTTTGACAGTCCCTCTAACATGGACGAACTTAGGGTGGAGAGAAGATTATTATCCAGCACCAGCATCTCCAGGTTGCTAACAGTCTTGAAAATCCCACCCTGGATGTCCTTCAGCCGATTGTTATCTAGATTAAGAAAAAGCAACTCTTCGAGGCCAGAGAAGGCTTTTGGAGAGATTTTTTCAATGTGGTTTAGGGCAAGATCCAATACTTTGAGAGCGATCAGGGGTCTGAAGGCATTAGGTGGAAGGCTGCTAAGAGAGTTCATGGGCAGGTCTAAATCTGACAGGTTTCTCATGCCAATAAACATGTCAGATTTGACATTGGCAATCTGATTTTGGCCCAGCATGAGAAAACGGAGGTTGAGAAGATCTTTGAATCCCTTTGTGGGGAGATTGGTTATCCGGTTTCCATTCAGGTTCAGAAGCATCAATCTGCTGGCACCAGAAAAAGCCTGGGGGTTTATAGATTTAATTGAATTGCGTTCCAAGTTTACACTCTCAAGTTTGGGGAGAGAGCTTAAGATGTTTGCTGGAAGTTCCTGAATTATGTTTTCACCTTGTGAATAAAGGAGATAAAGGATAGAACATAAATGAATTATTTAGTGGCAAGTAGAAGTGAATCATTAATGCTTGTTTTCCAGAGATCATTTGTCAAGATTTACAATCCGATTTCAATGAGAGCTCGTAATTTTTTCTTAGTTGGATTCAGGAGCTCTTTTCTGGAAATTTCAAAATGTTGAACTAAGTCGATTTTTCTCACCCATTTTTAAGATCCACGAGTCCAGAGGAAACGTTAAGGGAAAATGTCGAAGTCCACGTTTATAACAGTTAACATCGGTTGCCTCCACATTCTTTTTCTGGAAGCATCTGCAAGAATCGGGGCAATTTTCTAAGGCCTCTACCATCCATAGGCACAGAATTGCAAATCCTCCAAGACGCTTCATATTCCTGAAAATATAGAAATTAACAAAGAACGATCCTATTCACAACCTAGAAGAAAAAAATTTAAGGATTGTTATGTGCTTCTAGATATGCTCTTATTCTGTATGGCTTCACAAATTTACCTTGAAGATTGGAAGTTTTTAATGCACTCTTTCTGTATCTGACTCCCTTCTTCCTCCTCTGTTTCTGCCTTGCGACTGGCTCCACTAGGACATTCAGTGATTTAGCCGTGCTGTCTCCCCAGCAGTAATGTGCTACACGGCTGTTTTATTCCGAGCACAGAACATCTGTAATCTGACAGTGTCTGGAGAAAAATAACACCGGTCCATGATGGCAGAGTTCCAACTTTAGATGGAAAAGGAGAGAAAAGTGGCACTCTAGTGTCACTGGAGCATACACGAAAGAAAAACAGACATGATTCATTTCAGCTCAGGGGCGTTTAGGCTTGAAAGATGTGTTAATGGCTATATTAAAACCGTAGGGAGGATCTGCATGAATTCTCTGGTCATATTAACTATAAAGAATGTGGGTGATGAAGCATTACAGATAACAAAAGAAACAGCAAGCCCTCGTTACACTCATGCCCTCATCCCCCAGCCAAGTGATTGGTATAATGAGCAATCATCTCAGCTCAGTAATAAGAATAGCTCTTTCCACTTCCCTGGGTGTCCGTTTCAGTGGTTTTGAAGCGGATTTTGCATATTTATTGATTAATTGTGAAGTAGTGGTGAGTTTGCTGTTGTAGTTGTTGTTGCTTTCACACTAATTTGATTAAATTAAAGGCACAGAATGCAAGTGGTTTACTTCTTAACTGGAAGGATAGTCATATGGACGGAATCCATATCTGCTCCATGCAGGGTCACCACAAGGCTCAGGTCAGGGTCTTTTTCTCTCCTCCAGCTACAACTGCAACTCAGTGAAGTCACATCCTCGCATCAGCTATGCTCAAGACAACCTACACCTCTTACACTCTTAGTATAAATGTCTAGTAAACACAATCATGCAAGTACAAAGACTTGCAGTCCAGGTGTAGGCCCAGCCAAGGTACTGAGATTACTGCACTGTCTAAAGTGCTACTTCTACTTCATTCTGAGAAAACTAAAAACTTAGCAAACTGGGAAGTAAACTTTCTGATAATGTTTGTAGTAACTCTGAAGGTACATCATTAAAATCAAATACAAGCAGTAAAAGCCCTCGGTATGATTATTGATTCCAGTCAGATTTGTAGCTCTTAGAAAATCACATTATTGACCTTTACAGGATAATATTTATTATCTCAGAAATATTGCCGAATTAAACGTAAAACGTGAAAAATGTATTATAAGTTCACATCTCACACATTTTATGAGAGTATATTGCATAGCCATATTGTTATTTTTTTGTCATTAGTGTGATTTCACCATACATACAAAAAAATGACAGCAAGTTCAAAATCTGGCAACTTCAGCAACATGAAATACATGCAGTATTTGGATAAATAGCTGGCAAGAAGTCCTTAACCCTACAGTGAATAAAAATAACTTTACCTTCATAAATATATATAGACCTTTTAAACTGTGGTCACAAGCAGCCCTTAGAAAAGTATCTCCAATAAAGTCTTAATGACCATTGTAGGCATATGGAAATATGCGTTCACAATGCATTAAACTGCATTTTCATCATCTCTTCTCCTCAATTTCATATACACTTAATGTACCAGAATTTGTGGACACCTTTAAAGACATCCTATACAACTGTGTGTCTCCAACATTGTGCTAACAATTTGAGGAAAAAACATATTGTCAGGGAGCCACCAGTCACGCCTCCCTCCAGTGCTCACACTCTCACTCAGCCTCTCCCTCCTACAAATGACCGACACCTGTCCTTCTCCTACTAATCACCTACACCTGTCCTCCATTTACCCGTCCCTTTTATAAGGTCCCTATCCCCCTTCACTCACAGTCCGATCTACCAGTTACAACCATAGACCACCCGGACTGCCTACCGCTCTTGTTCCCTGTTCGTCCATGCTTCCATGCTCCTGGCTAAGCTTCTAAGGGAGCACTCAGTTAAGTGTATCATCTGCTCCAGTCACTTATGTGTGTTTGTACGTATAAGCAAAATAAAGACATTCTGTTTTACTCCCGGTTTCTGACGCCTGGTCTATCTGTGACACATATATGGCTGGAAAAGGCACATGCCCCAATACTTATTACTGCACTGTCTATATTTAAAGCAATGTGGTGGTTTAGCACAGACTAAAACCAGAATTCCACACTTTAGAAAGACTTTAACTGCAAAAAAATTCATCCAAATATTAAAAACAATTATTTTTGTCAAACAATTACTTTTGAAAGTGTGAAAATATAGGAAGAGTGTAAAACAAAGACTGTAATTCAAAAACAGAGAATGCAATATTTGGGACATTGCAAAATGCTTAACGTGAAAAATGCTTAACGTCACTTAATGCGATAAGACAGCTTTTAAAAATAAACAAACTCAGTAAACACATTAATAATAAAGCATACTATGCTGTGGCGGGCCGTGAATTTGGCCTTCAGTAAGGACTTACCTGACTTAATCCACCTCTTAATACCAACACTATCATGTCACAATAATAGCAGTATCACATATGGAGGGTGAATACCCTTTTACTAAAGCAAGCCCCAAACTTCTACACTACAACCACAACTGTGCACCTACATCATCTGGAGCAGTTCAGAATCAATATTTGTTGACAAAAACATTAAAAATGTAAATAAAATACAACCTACTCACCAGAGATGCATAGTCATAATTTGCACCGCTCCTCAGAGGCTGTAATCCAGTGGTACCTCTTGTATTCACTGGCCTGGAAGTGGTGAACAAACCCTTTCCTGAGCTGAGACAAGCTAGCTAGCTTCAAGGGTTGGCCGACCTCTTCTCACAATGTCTAGCTTTTCTTGAAAATAAATTTTTAAGTATGTCCGAGACCAAATCAATTTCTCTTCCTTCGTAGGCATAAAAAAGTCTAACTCAGATGTATTAATGTGTGCAGAGCGACAGACGTGTTTTGCTATTCGAACTTGGCTGTAACAGTTTCCCTCTGACAAACCAATCAGAGGATGGAAAAATGCTGACGCTATTTGGGCCAGATAGCTGCCCTGTGAGGCGAATATAAAATCTGATTGGTTAAAGAAACAGACTCATTGCTAATAAAGACTAAGGTAAAAAAGCCAGCAGTACTGATTCTGAAGGCCTTGGGCAGATTAGATTGACATGGCAGCACATAGAGGCTGAAATCTGATTGGGCAAAAAATCAAACATCCACATACACGTACTGGAAGCAGTGCAACCAAGAGAAACGCTACGAAATGAAGAGAATAAACTGTTGGGAATAAATTAATACAATTTCATGGAACAAATATTAGAATTTAGGTTGTAAATGTAGGGCAGTGTTTCTGATAGTGTTTAGGCCAGCAGAGAAGGCTTTGCTGACCCTCAAATGAAAGCTAAAAGTCAATAAATTCATTGCTTCATTCCAAATCCATTGTGGCCACTGTCCAAGTACCTAAACTAATCTTACTGTATTTGTAGACCAAGAAGATATATGAACAAAATTATAGATATATGTCCATAAAGTATAAATGCCTATAAGGGACACCTGACTTTTACAGCCAATTTGTGGTACTTCCCCAAACTGTTACTGCACCCCAAGCTGTTATGGTCATACTTAAAAATCTAGTGGAACATCTAGTGGATTAAATAACTGTGGAACAACAAGCACATACTATTTTCATATTCATGCTCAAACTTCCAGTCATTACAAGTACTGTGCAAAAGCTTTAATCAGTTGTGAAAAGTTGTGCTATAAAGTAAGAATGTTTTCGAAAAAGTGTTAATAACAAAATGGAAATTAAGTGAAAGGGTGCTCACAATATTTGGTGTGAGCACCCTTTGCCTGCAAGCAGCATCAATTCTTCTAGCTACACTTGCACTTCTAGGTACAGTTTTTAAAGGAACTCAGCAGGTAGGTTGTTACAGACATCTTGGAGACTTAAGCACAGATCTTCTATGAATGTAGGCTGCTTCAAATTCTTCTGTTTCTTCACACAATCCACTCCAGACTTAAATACATTGAGAGCAGGGCTTTGTGTGAACCAAAACGATTACTTGCAGGACTCTTTGTTCTTCTCTACGCTGAAGATAGTTCTTAGTGGCATTGGCTGTATGCTTGGGGTTGTTGTCCTGCAGCAGAAACAATTTAGGACCAATCAGACGCCTCCCTGATGTTTTTGCATGATGGATAATTATCTGCCTGTATTTCTGAGCATCGAGGACACCATTAATCCAGACCAAATCACTAATTCTATTTACAGAAATGCAGCCCCAAACTTGCAAGGAACCTGCACCATGCTTCACTGTTGCCACAGACACTCATTATGGTACTGCTCTCCACACACTTTTCTTGGCTATGGCTAAATATTTCATATTTTGACTTATCAGCCCAGAGAACCTGCTGCCATTTTTCTGCACCCCAAGTATTGTGCATAGTTGAGTCAATTATCCTTGTTTTCCTGTCAGTGTTATCCCATTTTGGCCGCAATTCTTCATGAAGATCATTTCGGGCTGCACTTCTCCAGTTGGTGCATGATGTGTCTTTCATCTTCTGCCCAAGTGTCCTATGCCGGCCACTACGTCTATGGTCCTCAAAGGTCTACGTCTACAGTCCTTGGCTGTTTCTTTGTGCTTCTTGAACAGCACATTTTGAAACTCAAGTCTGATTTCAGATCACCTGAATCTGATCTTACAAAATCCATGAGATCCATGAGATGTGAAAGTAAATAAAGTGTGTAAATAAAGTTGTCACACTCTAATCACCTCATTGAATCCTTGCAAAGGTTTTCTGAGCATTTAAATAATGTGTCTCAGTCTGATTCAGGCTAAACAATCATGGGGAAAGACTGCTGACTTGACAGTTGTCCAGAAGATGATCTTCGACATCCTGCACAAGGAGGGTGAGACACAAAAGATCATCGCTAAAGAAGCTGCTGTTCACAGAGTGCTGTATCCAAGCACATTAATGAAAAATTGAATTTAAGGGAAAAATGTGGTAGAAAAAGAAACAAAGCCCATTCAAGAATTTGGGGAGATTCACAAAGAGGGGACTGCAGCTGGAGTCAGTGCTTCATGAGCCTCCGCACACAGACGTATCCTTGGGCTACAACTGACGCATTCCTTGTGTCGAGCCACTCCTGAACCAGAGACAACGTTAGAGGTGTCTTACCTGGGCAAAGGACAAAAAGGACTGGACTGTTGCTCAGTGGGTTAAAGTCGTCTTTTCAGATGAAAGAAAAGTAAATTTGCATTACATTTGGAAATCAAGGTCCCAGAGTCTGGAAGAAGAGAGGAGAAGCACAGAATCCAAGGTGCTTGAGGTCTAGTGTAAAGTTTGCACAGTCAGTGGTGGTTTTGGGAGTCGTGTCAGCTGCTGGTGTTGGTCCACTGTGTTTTATCAAGTCCAAGGTCAGCACAGCTGTCTACCAGGAAGTTTTAGAGCACTTCATGCTTCCCTCTGCTGACCAGCTTTATGGAGATGCTGATTTCATTTTCCATCAGGATTTGGCACGTGCCCACACTGCCAAAAGCACCAAAAGTTGGTTAAATGACCATGGTGTTGGGGTGGTGACTGGCCAGCAAACTCACCAGACCTGAACTCCATAGAGAATCTATGGCTTATTGTCAAGAGGAAAATTTAATTAGCAGCCAGATGCAGCTAATTAAATGTCCCCTGATCAACTGACCATCAGCAAGTGTCGCCACTTCTATAAAAGCCCAAGTTTTAACAGTTTATTGGCCTGGAGCATTCAAGCTAACACATACCGACTGTCAAGCACGGATGTTGAAGGGGTAATGATTTTTGCTTGTTTTGCAGCCACAGAACCTTGACACCTTGCACTCACTGAGTTGTATACCAAAGTAATGGCCCAGTCAAAGTCCAGACCTCAACCCGACTGAAATGCTGCGGCAGGACCTTAAGAGAGCTGTGCATAAACCTCATTGCATAAACCTCAATAAACTAAAGCAACACTGTAGAGAAGAGTGAGCCCAGACAAAGTGAGCAATCAGAGGAGAAGGGCCAGACTAAGAGAGGTGACCAAGAACCCAATGCTCCGGAGATCATGTGTGGAGATTAAACAACGTTCCAAAAGGACAACCATCACTGCAGTTCTTCACCGAGCTGGGTTTTATGGTGGAGTGGCTAGATTTTCCAAGATGGCGCCGCTGTGTTTGGCCTGCCACTTGCTCCTCTGTTTTTTCACGTTTGTTTTTGCTACTGTCTCGTCGTTTATTGTGTATGATCGCACCATGCTGCTGGAACTGCGTTTTACAACTAATCGCTTCTTAAATACCCAGTCCTTTAAACCACCACCGCCACTGTTGACATTAATTCCTCCTTTTCTGAGAGGCCCTGTCTGTCGGCTACCAGGCAGGAAGCGCCCCAGAAGAGAGAGAGGCGGGGTACATGCCAGGCTGAGGACTCACCTGGATTCTCCGTCTCCGAGGTGTAAAGGTCAACCAGGATTTGCCAATGCTAGATCGCGGGAATGCTACCGATGGCTTCGGCTGGTTGGCTCCAACACTGGCGTTCCATGTCTGTGTCCCCGCCACGTTGAAACAACCACCCGGGGTTGTGTCCAAGGAAACCTCCGTCCAATTTCTCGTGTGACATCATCCCTGCCAACTTGTCCACGTTCCGCATGGCACTTTGTAACACCAGATCGCTCAATAACAAAACATTTGTCCTCAATGATGTCATCTCCTCTCACAATCTGGATCTGTTTATCCTCACCGAAACCTGGCTTCCCCCAGGTGACATCAGTGCCTTTTCGGAAAGCCTCCCCTCTGGTTACCTTTACCTAAACACGCCGCAGCAAACGGGTAGGGGCGGGGGGATATCCACCATACATAGACAGTCCCTGAAGTGCCGCCAGCTGTCCACTAGAGGGTATTCCAGCTTTGAGTTACAAGTATTTGTGCTTACACTACCCTGTCCGATTTTATGTACAGTATTCTACCGGCCGCCCAAATTAAACAAGCAATTAAACAATTAAAAAATTGTCAGAAGAGTTTTTGTCAGAATTTCTAGTAAAGTTTGACAATGTTCTAATCTGTGGTGACTTTAACATTCATGTTTGCTGCACCTCTGATAAACCTGCTAATGATTTTAAGGCACTTTTAGACTCATTAGATCTGGCTCAGTCCATTTCCTGTCCCACCCATAGGTTAGGTCACACTCTTGACCTTGTTATCTCTCGTGGGGTGATTGTGTCGAGGTCATGGATTTTCCCATGGATTATCTCTGAACATTCTCTCATACGGTTTGACATTTGTGCTGTTTCACCTGCACCAACGTCTACTGCCCCTCATTGCCGTCACATTATTACCTCATCTACAGTCGATGATTTTATTGCTGCCTTCTCTGTTTCTGATCTCGCCTCTACTGCTGAATTGGCATCGCCTCTTTGTCCGGACCGTTTCCTCGCCTCCTTCCATACCATCTGCTCCCAGATTATGGACTCTGTTGTGCCCTACAAGGTAAAGTCGACCAACGGTCCTTTGGACCCCTGGCTCAATGATACAACTCGGGCCCTCAAAGCGAAAATGGAAGAAGGATAGGCTGCAGGTGTCACTGGAGATGTTTAGAGACAGTCTTGCCACCTATCAGAGTGCACTGAAGGAAGCTAAAGGACAGTACCTTTCTGCTCTCATCAATAGCAATAGCCACCGCCCTGGAATTTTATTCAGCACTATCAATTCTGTCTTAAATCCGGTGTCCGTCGCCTTGAATAACGTTTCTGTAAGCACATGCAATGCTTTCAAACAACATTTTTTGGACAAGGTTTTGTCTGTTAGGCAAACCATTACACAAGTCTCCGCTGTTGCCATGTCTACTCGTGCGGCGCAATGTGTGCTAGAGAACTTTGATGCTGTTACTCTTGTGGACCTCAAAAAAGCTGTCCACAAGTTGAAGCCCACCACCTGCCCTCTAGACGCTGTTCCTGCCAGGATTTTGAAGGAGGCTGTTGACATCATAGGTCCCATCCTTGTCTCCTTCATAAACAGCTGTTTTAGGGTGGGTACTGTTCCCGCTGCTCTCAAACACGCTATTGTTAGATAGCTGCTCAAGAAACCCAACCTTGATCCCTCCATACTATCAAACTTCCGCCTTATATCTAACCTGTCATTTCTGTCTAAGTTGATGGAGAAGCTTGTTTTCGGCCAGCTTCAGTCTCACCTTCAACTGCACGGCATTGGTGATACATTTCAGTCTGTTTTTAGGTCGAGACATAGCACTGAATCAGCGTTATTGAGGGTCCATAATGACATTCTTGAAGCCCTGGATGGTAAAAGCTCTGTGGTTTTGGTGTTACTGGACCTAGCCCGCTCTTCCCATATCTCCAGCATCATTAACAAAGCAAGCAATAGGCCCAAAATATTATTTAGCACAATTAATAAACTGACTCAAGCACCAAAGCACAGCCTTAGTGACTCTGAATCAATGGTTATGTGCTGCTCTTTCCTGAACCATTTCCAGGGTAAGCTAGATACTCTGTATGCAACATTTGGTGAGGAACCAACTACCGATGAGCATATGAAATCTCAATCTAATAATTCTATGACAACCCTAGCCTTAACCAATTCCTCTTTAATCACTGAGTTAATACAAAAATCTAACTCCTCATCATGCACTCTTGATCCTGCACCTACTTTCCTGCTAAAAGACTGTACATCGGCGATTTCTGCCCCATCTCCCACCTTATTAATATGTCATTTATCTCCTCTACTGTACCTGTGTCACTTAAGACTGCTGCTGTTACTCCCATACTCAAAAAGACTAATCTGGACCTGGCAGACTTATCCAACTACCGCCCTATTTCCAACCTGCCATTTGTATCGAAGATCATGGAAAAGGCTGTGGCCTCTCAGCTGCAGTCATTCCTAGCTGGTAACAACCTCTTCGATATTTTTCAATCTGGCTTCCGCCAACAGCATAGAATGGAGACCGCATTGGTAAAGGTTGTTAATGATCTTTTACTCATTGGAGACTCAGGTAGTCTCTCTATACTTCTGTTATTAGACCTCAGCTCTGCCTTTGATACTGTCTGTCATAAGATTTTACTTTCCTGCTTAGCGGAATTAGGTATATCAGGCTCTGCACTATCCTGGTTTTCCTCTTATCTCACGAGCAGGCAATATCACATCTCCATACACAATTCCAAATCTCCTACTGTCTTACTTAAACAGTGTGTCCCACAGGGCTCTGTTCTTGGCCCACTACTATTCATTCTGTACATTCAGCCGCTTGGCAACATCATTCGTAGACATGGTTTTAGTTATCATTGTTATGCTGATGATATTCAGTTATATACTGCTTGTCAACCAGATTCTGTTAATGTAAAATCTTCACTCTCCTCTTGTGTTAGCGAGTTAAAACAATGGCTACACTCAAATTTTCTTAGCCTGAATCTGGGTAAAACCGACATTCTGATAACTGGTCCCACATCTCTAATAAAAAACAACTCTGTGGACTTTAGTCTTGATCTGGATGCTACTACGATTTTCCCCTCAGCTACTGTTAGAAATTTAGGTATCATACTCGACCCCTCACTATCCTTTGATGCCCATATTCGCAGCCTCTCCAAAACATCTTTTTTTCATTTACAACGCATTGTCAAACTGCGACCTTTCATCTGCAGAAATGATGCCGAAACATTAGTGCACGCTCTGATTACATCCCGTCTCGACTACTGCAATTCACTCTTCTCTGGTTTATCAGCTCACTCAATCTCACGTTTACAGTACATACAAAACTCGGCTGCCAGAATGTTAACCTCCAATAAAAAATCTGCCCACATTACCCCTATATTATTTGATCTTCACTGGCTGCCAGTCTCATCTCGCATAAAATATAAAATCATACTCCCCCTATCTTTCCGATCTTCTCTCATCCTATGTTCCTTCATGATCACTCCGGTCTTCAAATTCTGAACTTCTATGTGTTCTTAGATACCATCTATCCTCTGCGGGTGGCAGATCCTTTTCTGTCATTGCTCCAATACTATGGAACTCCTTACCCATTGCACTCAGAACCATCACCACTTTGACTGAATTTAAATCAAGGCTTAAGACCCACCTTTTCAACCTCCACCATCAGTCAATGCATATGTGTTAGGAGTCCTTAATTTTTCTGAAATGTGGTGTATGTTTCATGTACTATGTAGTGTTCTATCTCTTGTCCTGTATGTTTTTGTGTCTGTGTTGTCTCTGCTATTAACTCATGCAGCTGCATGTGATCCTTCGTCCTGGGCAAATGTCCGACGAATATGTTTATGTTTATGTATGTTCATTATATTTCATCTGTTACCTTGTAAAGCGTCCTTGAGCATGGGAAAGGCGCTATATAAATTAAACTTATTATTATTATTATTATTATAACCGCTGCATTTGACACCGTGGATCATGCCATCCTCATCTCTCGTCTTCAACATGTTGTTGGTCTGCAGGGTGCGGTGCTAAATTGGTTCTCATCATATCTCACTAACAGAACTTTTTCAGTAATTCTTAATGATTATTCTTCCTCGGTTGCTCCTCTGTCATCTGGTGTGCCTCAAGGATCTATTCTTGGTCCCATCCTGATTTCACTGTATATGCTGCCACTTGGTCAACTCATCTCCAATCACAAAGTTCAATTTCATTTCTATGCTGATGACCTCCAGATCTATCTTCCTGTGATTCTGAGTAATCGTTCTGCATTGGACCCTCTCCATAATTGCCTTCAGGATATCAAACAGTGGCTTTCACAGAACTTCCTTCATCTGAATGAAGAAAAGACTGAGTACATCCTGTTTAGCCCGGACTCACCCAGCAGTTCTCTTAGTTTTGTTCCTCTAACACCTCAGTTTGCACCTACCGTGCGTAACCTGGGTGTTATTTTTGACAAAGGTATGTACTTCGATAAACAGATCAGTGCAGTAGTGAAGGCGAGCTTTTACCAGCTAAGACTACTCAGCAAGGTCAAATCATTTTTGTCCCAAGCTGACCTTGAAAAAGCTATACATGCCTTCATCAGCTTGAGGATTGACTACTGTAATGCTCTCTACACTGGACTTAATCAATCACTTCTCAATCGGCTCCAAATGGTACAAAATGTGGCAGCATGTCTTCTCTCTAACACCTCTAAACGCTCACACATCACCCCTGTCCTCCGCTTGCTTTACTGGCTTCCGGTGCAGTTTAGGGTGGAGTATAAGGTCCTGCTGTTTGTGTTTAAGGCCATTAATGGTCTGGCCCTGGCCTACCTCGCCGAATTAATAACGGTCTACCAACCAGCCAGAACTCTCCGCTCCTCCGGACATACCTCTCTGGTCATTCCCAAATACAAATATAAAAAGTTTGGAGGCCGGTCATTTGCTGTCCAGGGACCAAAGCTGTGGAACGCACTTCCAGCACACATATGATGCGTCACTGAGCTGAGTGTTTTTAAATCGCAGTTGAAAACTCATTTATTCTTACAAGCTTTTAACACGTAGCCCCTGATTCAACTGCTATTTTATGTACATTGTGTTCTTATATTTTATTGTCTATTGTTGTTTTTTGGAAAGTGCCTTGTGCTCCTTTTGGTTGCTGTAAGGCGCTCTATAAATAAAATTTGATTTGATTTGATTAGATGGAAGCCTCTCCTCACTACAAAGCACATGGAAGCCTACTTGGAGTTTGCCAACTGGACTTTCAGACTGTGTGGAACAAGATTCTTTGCTCTGATAAAACAGAGATTGACCTTTTGCCAAAAAACTTGGAGGAAACCAGTTGGATCCTGATATACCAATCTACTGTCTACTGGAAATTAGGATAAGCGATTTAATTATACATGAAAACAGCAACTGGAGTGCAGAAAAATGGCAGCAACCATTGATGAGTCAAAATAATGCAATATTTGACTGTAGCAGAACACGTTTGCTGAAGGACTGGGGAGCGATGCAATAATGAGTGTCTGCAGGCAACAGTAAAGCATGGTGGAGGCTCCTTGCAAGTTTGGGGCTGCATTTCTGCAAAAGATTTAGAGATTTGGTCAGGATTAATGTTGTCCTCAATGCTGAGTAATAATTATTCATCATTCCATCAGGGAGGAGTCTGATTGACCCAAAACATAAAGCTAATGTTATTAAGAACTATATTCAGCATAGAGAAGAACAAGGAGTCCAGAAAGTAATAGATTTGGCCCAGACAGTGTCCTGATCTCAACACACACGCACACACACGCACACACACACACACACACACACACACACACACACACACACACACAC
>JAAIIK010000025.1:7375945-7388364 GCA_014706435.1 Silurus glanis
CACACACACACACACACACACACACACACACACACACACACACACACGTACGTAGGTGATGACATCAGCTGTAGCATGATTTGATCTTACAGGTTATTAAAGTGCAATCAATGCTGTCTCTATACAAACTTTCTTCTTCTTTGATAAATTATGTTTAATGATCAGTAATGGAGGGTAAAGTGATGTTTTGTTCAGGGGACTGATTTAAGAGGGACAAATAACTGCAATAATGGTGACAAAATGCTACAGTGATGGGAAAAAAAAAATAGTACATTTACAAGCTAAAAAAAAAAGAAATAAAATTGTGATCAGTCTCGTCACACTGGTCTTATGCTGTCAATTCATTTCCCACCTCTGTTTGTACATGGAGCTTTTATACTTCAAATACCAAATCCACACTAGGCAGTAAAGCCCCACAGGACCAGAACTTAAAAAAATAAAGACAGTTCCAGGGAGTCTGAGGAGAGACGTGTACCTGCGTAAATGAATTATAGCTATAAACAGGTTGTCCATGTTTACAGTTTATTAGACAAAACCCATGTGTGCAGATTAAAAACTCTCCCTCACTCATTCACAACTGGGGTAATAAATGATGACTGTAAAGAAGGACATGGGGAGGAGAGGAGTGTCAGTGCTACACTTATTGCTTATAAATTGAAAACAATAAACAATTTCTGTTTCGTGGCAGCAAGATTTCCCATAGCATTCAGAACAAGACATGCATTAAAATCAAACGAAAGAAGAGAAGAGCCTGCAGTGGACCAGGAAAAAGAAGAAAGGAGAAAAAAAAGTTGCTAGCTGTTCTTAGCACTATCTACAGATGCGGTCTTGTTGATATTGGCATACACCCATCACTTCGACTGAGAGGATTTGGTAAAAAGCTACAATGATTTACAGTAGAGAGGCATCATTTCACCCGATCATTCCGAACCATTTTCCCTCACATACAAGACACAGGTGAGCAATGTAGTACAGTGGTGTATGAGACAAACTTTAGAGCATTCATCTCTGAATGTACTCTCTGGGTACATCTGTGGGTAATTCCCGAAACCGTTGTGGACTATCCCAAAATTGCATGACTAAGCTACTTCGTATGGCCATGGAATATATTAGAATAGACGTCATTAAATGAGCTGAAGAATAGCTAGTTTTGTTGTGAAAGTACATACTTGGAGTATAATGATATCAGGAAGACGAGCTTTACAAAGTCCTGCAGCAAGAAACTACACCCAGTCCTTCAGTTGCTTGTTTGGCCTGACTCTAAATGCTTTCCTCAATAGTGCAAAGCTAAGCTAGGCTAAGCTACGCGCTACCTGTTGCTAATCTGAACAAACAGGACTGGCCTTTACTAAGAAAACGTGCCAACTTTTGACCTCCATCTGCTGAAAAATACAGTCACTCTTTGATGATTAATACAGTATAGAGTTCAGAAATAGGTTGTGTTTTTCACCTCCTCATAGTGATTGCTCATCTTTCTATAATCTATAAGTAATCTTTTGCATATTGACAGTCACTTCTTTAAAAAAAAAAAAAAAAGGCTGTGTCCCTGCACCATAGCTGGAACATGGAGGGAAAATCCCACCGCCCGAAATCACACCTATGGCATATCACCTCGGTACTTGTAGCCCTAAAATGGCATCGCCATCAAACGCTTCTTCAGAATTAACATGGTTACTGTTATCACCACCAGTTTAAAATGTAAAAATGTCCATTCCCACTGCTTTTTTTTATATTTAGAAAGTGTCAGAACTGAAGCTGGCCTTGAGTGATGGACCATGGTTGGGAAAGACCTGGGGAGTCATGGTCTCCTATGCAGAGTTGGACTTGCCCAACTCCTCCCTGATCGCTGGAACACAGACAAAATAGAGGACTCATCATCATCGTAATTATTATTATTACCAAGTTTCATATTCCATGTCTGAAAAATTCACTGATTCATCAGTTTATAATTTAGAAAGAATTACATTGTGAATTTCATCGTTCAGAATATAACTGAGCAGGTGAAGGTTAAGGGCCTTGCTCAAGGGCACAGCAGTGGCAGCCTGGGCAGCACTGGGATTTAAACCCATGAGTTTATGATTAAAAGTCCAACATCTTAATCACTGAGCAACCTCTTCGAGTAATACGCTAGAAGTGGTGTAAATAATTTATTTTGAATGATTTAATATTTATTAAATTAACTGTTTGGTATACTTTCAATCGAGTGTAATCACATTTGTGCATGTATTTATGGAAGGACATGTGGAAATTAAATGTATGTCAGAAACATTATTCTTAAATAAAACTAAACTACTGATATGATGATACTACACACAGAAAACATTACCATCGATAAGTTCTTCTTTCAGCTTTGACAGTTCCTTTCTCATTTCATCCAAAATGTCCTGAAATATAAATACATTTTTTTTATTGTCATTGAGGAACAGAGTAACTCGACTTAAAGCCCTGTACCTTAAAAACACATGTAAGATTTTGTTACTGGTTAATAACAGACCTGTTTCAATCTGTCGTAGTCCAGCGTTTCTGTTGGCACTCCGTTGGCACTTAGGGATCCAGTAGGAGTGGGTGTAGACCTTGGCCTGGGAAAACAAATTAACAGGATGTCGGTTGAACGAAAGCCACAGAAACATAAAATCAATTCTAATCGGCAGTATGTTAATAGTGGAAGGTTTAAATATATTTCCACAACATGATTTAGCTGGAACACTCAGAGAACATACGTTGGAATCCCACCAATCTGCTGGAGCTGAGATTTCAGGAATGACATGCAGCATCAGTCATGCAGGTAACAGACCTTAAATACAAACTACAAGTCTTTTCCGTTCACATATTTGTTTATTCTAAATGGTTATTTTAGAAAATATTAGATTGGTCTGAGCTACTGATCATGTATTAATACATATAACCATTTGCAAACTATAACCGTAACTCAGGTGTAATTCACAGAACTAAAGCAATGGGCCAATAACATAATTGTTTCTTTTTAATTACATAAAAAAAAGACACCCTCTTTAACGTATGCTGTTTATTTTAGCATGAACAAAAAAATAAAAATAATGTTTGCATGCACCCTAATTGTCAAATTTCATAATTAAAATCCTTAATGTGTGCACTTACACTGAACGAGGCCAATTAAAAAAACTTCTGCCTGGTTAAATAACCTGGTACATAGAAGAGGAATTGCCTCTGAATTCATGAATTCAATTTCCAGGTTTTTAAAGCGACACTAAATGTATCATACTGGCTGTAGGTTTTCTTGCTAACACCAATAGTAACCACAATTTGGGGCGTCTGACTCAATATATTAAATCAGTCATTAAAAGTGCTTTCGTTGCAAATGTATATGGGGAGTTATGAAAATCCTTAAAATTACAATGTAGGCATGAACCACAGTCAAAAATTCATAGAAAAATAATCCCCCCCAAAAAAACCAAAAAGGCAGCAATCCTCCAGTGCAGAAGTAAGGAGCTCAGAGTTTACATTTATATTTGTGGCATATGGCCGTATCCAGAGAGACGTACCAAAGTTCTAGATTACAAACTTAGGATACAATCAGCCTCAACTCTGTTGAGAGATTTATTTCTTTTTCTAAAAGAGAAAGCAAACCTGGAAAAGTGCAAGTTTAAGTGTTTTATGGAGAGGAAGGTCTTCACCAGTCGCATGAAGATGGCCAGTGACGCTGCTGTTCAGACTTCTAGGAGAAGATAATTCCACCACCTCGGTGCCAGAACAGAGAAGAGCCTTGAAGCTTACTTACTTCTTACCCTGAGAGAAGTTAGTTTGGCTGAGAACTTAGAGTTCTTCCAAATTTTGTATTTCCTTGCTGATTTTATCACCCTGGACTCTCCTTAGGAATGAAAATTAACTCATCCACTTTTCTTCAGGACAGTAAAAGTTATTACCAGTTAATTAATTGCATATAAGCATAATTTAACTTTGCATAATTTAACCTTTCTGAGGTTGTGACACAAGCTTCCCATGGCTAATTAATAAATGTACTTAATACATGTTGTAGTAAGAAAACCTACCACCTGTATGTTACACATCTACAAGTACATACAATAACTGGTTTAAATGGCAGGTAACGCACTTCAAAGTTGATCTGTTGATCAAATCAGTCAAGTAAGAAATGTGTCATTGGAACGCAACTAGTGAATATGGTTCATATACTGGCTTCTTCCTCAGATACATATCATAGTATCAGCTCACATTCATATGTTTAAAAGGGTGAAAGCACTCCAAGCTGTAGTACTGCTGCAAGTACTGTGTAGGCATGCACACACCCACACCCACACATACACAGCAGCCCTCTCAAACCCAGATACACACAATGCCAACAAGGTAATCACCAGTGATTAGGGACAACATGGCCTGATCATCTAACAGGAAGATAAATGAATGGTGAGACCAGTGGAGGTCTTTATTGACCCAGAGAAGTGAATTCCATGCAAAGAATGCTGCTTACACAGGCGAACAAATACAGGCAGCATTTCACTTACGTTCATGCTGCTTTTTTATTCAAAATTGCATTAGGAGTCATATGGTAAGATATCAGTGTAGTTTGTCTGGACTTTGGAAAGAAAAAGCTCTCCTGTGAGAGTGATATTGAATATTACTTAAAGAGTTAAAAATGGAAACGCCCATATAGGCGAGTGTCGAGGGCACGGGGTCTTATCTCTGAAGCCGGCTGGGAGGGTTTGGCACTGCCTCCCTGCTCACTGCCTTAAGTAGAAAATGTAGCATTTGACAGTATACTGCTGCTGCTGCTTATTTATCTGGACTGAGATGCTCTAGAGCAGGGGTGTCAAACTCAAATTCACAGTGAGCCAAAATTAAAAACTGGGACAAAGTCGCAGGCCAAACTCAATATTTATTATTTTTATTATAAAAATTGACTGCAATTGTGCATGTTTTCCCTTCTTTCCAGATATGTAATGTTGAACCTTTTCATATGGAAAGAAACTTTAGTTTTGCATAAACATTGAATCTGGAGCAACCAAAGCTTAATATTATAAACACATGAGAAATTAAATTTGAAATAAAACACATCAGTGGTATTCGTTTCTTATGTCTCTCTCTATTTGTAGCCTTTCCAGAACCTTTTTAATGAAAATCTTTTTTCACAAGCCACCAAACAACAAAACAACCAAAAATAATAATAATTTCCTTCAATTAAAAAAAAGGCAATCTGTCAACTATTAACAGTCCATGCCTTGGAGTAGAAAAAGTGCATAAAGACAATATTCATTCAAGCTCAGTTTGCTACACTCTGATTTACTCTGATGCACATTGGTTGAAGCCAGATACCTGGCATCTCTTCTGGGGTTAGGCTCTGAGCTGAGGAAATCTTTAGGATTGAGTGAAGGTGTTCATCAGTGAGACTCCTGAGTGGTGTTTTGTTTATCTTTATTAAAGAGAACAGTTGCTCACATAGATATGTGCTGCCGAACATAGAGAGCATTTGAGCAGCTTGGGCACGGGGAGGAAACGTGGAAACTGTGCAGCACACACAGAGTCGTACTTTGACTTGAGCGTGTCTCTACACTGGAGTTCAATCAGCTACATTTGGAGGTTGGTTGGTGCGCTTTCCACGTCAACCACAAACGGATTACTGAGCAGTTCAAATCTGCATTTCTGGGCTTCAAAGTCGGCAATTCCCGGGTAAACTGGGCGCTGATTACGCTGACTTTCTCAGCGGTCTTGACTGACGTGCCAACGCACTAACAAAGATAAGATAAACCTTTATTCGTCCCACAGTGGGGAAATTTCTATGTTACAGCAGCAAAATTAAGAAATAAAAATAAATGCAAATATATAAAAAAAAGAATATACAAAGAAATAAAAGCAAAGAAATAAAAATAAATAATAATAATAATAATAATAATAATAATAATAATAATAAACAAAGAAATAAAAATAAACGCAAATATATAAAAAAGAATATACACATACTATAATAACAGTATATACACAGTACAATGTATAAATACAAATAGGGGGAGAAAAAAAAGTACGCATTTCAGGTAATATTTCAAGGTGCCCCCTCCTTGAACTGCCACCTTAACGTGGTGGAGGGGTTTGAGTACCCGAATGACCCTAGGAGCTATGTTGTCCGGGGCTATATGCCCCTGGTAGGGTCTCCCAAGGCAAACAGGTCCTAGGCAACGGGTCAGACTAAGAGCGGTTCAAAAAACCCTTACGAGAAAAAAATAAATCAAGGACCGTGACGTCGGAGCGACGTGGGGCCGCCTTCCCGTGGGCTCACCACCTGCAGGAGGGACCGTAAGGGACCGGTGCTGAGAGGATCGGGCAGCAGTCGAAGGCGGGGGTCTTGACAACCCGATCCCTGGACACGGAGAAGTGTCTAGGGAATCTGCTTAGACTGCTGCCCCCGCGACCCGAATTACGGATAAGCGGGAGAAGATGAATGAATGAATGAATGAATGAATGAATGAATTTCAAGGTGCATTCTGGGATTTGAAGTATTAGTGTTATATGTGCTATACACTGGCAGGCAGCTCTAATACACATTTGTTATGATCTCGCTGGATTTGGCCCGCAGGCCTGAGTTTGACACCCCTGCTCTAGAGGAAATTCCCACCAGGTCTCTGCAGCACAAACAGTAAATCACACTAAAAACAAGGTGTAGATTTTTATATTCAACATTTCCCAAGGCAATACCAATATTTATAGAATCATAACTTGTATAATCCTTGTTATACTACCAAGTGTGCTGGGAGAATACAGCATATAGGGGTGGTGATTCCTTTGTTGTAGATCTAGCAGGTGTGTGCGCCTGAAAGTAAAGTGAAGACACCCGCGGAACCATCCCTCAAACTACAGAGAGCACTAGCAGCACAAAAAACAACAAAGAGATCCCAAACTGGCTCGGCATGTCTACCTGTTTAAGGAATCACAGAACTTTTCAGTGCTCATCTGATTTCTCCATGGTGCATCCCGTCTGCGAGAATAAAGAGACTAGCTGGTCAGGACAGTGCGAGTGAGACACCATGTACAGTGTTTCAGTGTAGGGAGGTGAATTAATACACCACTTCTTATTTGTATTTACAGCAGTTTCTGTGTCTGCCTTGCTGCAGAATTCAAGAAATGAAACTTTAATACGGCTGCAAATAGCTTCCTGGAGCATCCTGTTTAAAACAGGAAGTACAAATAAAACTACAGACTAGTATGCAAATCTGTCTTCATTATGATTTTCTGAACAGATTTAGTTATGAATCGTGAAGTTGCAGGTCAATCTGTTCCTGTTGCATAACCCTAGATAATACCTACACTGCTATTATGTATCGCAATACATTTACATTTATGGCATTTGGCAGACACCCTTATACAGAGCGACTCACAACTGAGCAGGGGAGGGTTAAGGGCCTTGCCCAAGGGCCCAGCAGTAGCAGCTCGGTGGTTGTGGGATTTGAACCTGTGACCATCCGATCCAAAGTCCAATGTCTTAACAACTGCGCTACCACCTCCCTGAACAGCTTAGTGTTCTGAATACCTGTTCTAAACAGCTTGCCCTGAATACCTTAACCTACACGACACAGAACAATCAAAGATATATTAGGTACAAAACATGAGTGTAGAAATAGTGGATTCTTAGCCATACTTTATCTACACGAAACATTCAATAGCTGTTCAGTAAAGGGAAGTGGTGGGTCAGTGGTAAAGACGTTAAGCTGTTAGACGTCTGATAGGAAGGTCATGAGCTCAAATCCCAGCATCACCAAGGGTGTGTGTTCTGTACAGAGCAGGACACCAACTGACGGGTTACACAAGGTTTAAAATTACAAGCACGTATCCACTATGAAGTCTTCAGTTCTGGTAAAAATCCTACTGAGCTGTACAATAATCATTTTGAGACTCGGTCGCCACATGGGAGTTTGACGGTAATGTGTATGTGCATAGACAAACAACAAGCATGGTTAATAATATGACAACACCGTTTTAAAAGCACGTCCAAGCCTAGCCCCATGTTCTGCTATGCAGCCTTGTGACAGCACAAGACAAAGCAGATGCAGTCAGACAAACATGTCTGGGCTGCATTCTAATCTCACAGCCCATACTGATGTGTGGAAATTTAAATGAAACTCCTCTAGAGAGGTCGTGTGCAGTCACACAACTTGGTCATGAAGGCATGTGTGTTGGGTCCTACCTTCCAATAACTGGTGATTTGCTACCGTTGATAGTGTTTGTCCTTTCCCATGGTTTTCTGGGCATGTCTGCAGAGAAAATAAAAAAAGAAGAAGAAAGAAAAAGAATATACACAGACTTTTCAGGAACACTTTTTTTTAAGATCCATTTTAAACATGCTACCACCAACCAATTTCATGACTCCAGTAACCAAATTCACACTGTTGCACTTCTTACCTGGTGTGTTACAAGCCGACAGTTTCGGAGTAACGGTTGCTTCTATTTCTTCCTGTTGGACAAAGAAGCAGGAGTCAAGTTTAGTACCAAGAAAACCCTTGTTTTTTCATATGCACTTTACAGTGTGTAGACTCACCGTTTTTTGCTCAGGCTCTGGTGATGATCCTTTCTCTGCAATTCTTCTTCTGCATCATAAGCAAAAAAACTAAATCATATACCATATTGTAGTTTTTACAAATCTAATGACACTTAAAGGGGGAAAAACCTAGGAAATTGTTAGTAAAAATAAATAAATAAAAAAAAGGACAAATTTTTCTATTAAAAAATTTCAACTGTGAAACTACTTCACAAAGGACCCCACATTCATATCAATAATGCAAGTTTTCCATGGTGCCATCTCAAATACCCGATCCAAAATACACTTTTATTCTCCTCTAATGAAGGAAAGTTCAGACATCTAAAATCCACTCATCATAATGTACAGCTCAGTAACCTGTATTAGCTCCAAAAATGCCTTTCCCTCTTTCTCTAATATTCAGTAATGGAGTCCGGCATACAAGCTGCTGCACTACTACCACCGACACATTTACTTTTTAACCACACTTCAAATTCCACTATGCAAGAATAGTTATGTACCTTCTGGCCAGAAGGGCACTCATCTCCTCCATGAGGCCTCCTCCTCCAGGCAGAGGATTGTTGCCACGAGTGGCCTCAGTCTTGGCAGCACTGGAGGCCGCCACACCTGCGACTGCTGCATTACAGGGCTCTTCACTCTACGACAGGACACACAGCATGTGACTAATGTAACTGTAACTATACACCATGTATCTTAGGCGTTCCAGGTTTTCGGTGACTTGTTTGTTACTAATATATCTGAGGTGAATAGAAGTAAAGGATGATCAAACTTCTATGCACAGACTAAGTGTTATTATACTCGAATGATTGTTTAGGATTATGTGATAAGTATTACCCTGGACACTTTCCGTAACTTGGCTCCTGCTAGGGCAGCTGCCAGCCCAGATAAGGGTTTGTTGTCATCACCAGTAGGTGAAGGAGTAAAAAGACCAGAGGGCAAAGGTGGTGCTGGAGGTGGGGGAGGAGCAGGGGGTGGAGCCTGGCCTGAGGGAGGTGGAGGTGGTCCAGGGGGAGGAGGCGGACCTGTGGGTGTAAGTGTAGTTGGGAGGGGAGGAGGTGGAGGTGGACCTGGGGGGAAAGGGGCTCCAACAGAAGTTGAGGTCACAGTGGAGCCAGGTGGGAGAGGGGGTGGAGGAGGCAGGGTGGGGACAGCCTGCAATGAGTCTGTGGAAAGGGGGAAAAAAAAAAGAAAGAGCGATTAGAATCAGCAAAGGATGATTTACAGCTACTTGATTTTCACACAAACAGCTTTTTAAAAAACTCCTAGTGGCTTTAAGCACATACCCCTGCATTGTGGTCAAGTGTCTCTCCTGCTTTAATCCACCTTATTCTACAAATCAGATAGTTAAACAGTCCTGAGTCAAGTTGGCATACCTGATGGGGCAGGGGCTCTATAAATGAGCTCTACCTGATGGGGCTCTACTGCGACCCAGCATGAGTTATTTACTTCCGCAAGTAATGTTTTCATAAAAGTTTTCATAAAAACACAAACAAGTTAGCTTCAAATGGTCACTAAAAATTCTACATTTTAAATGATGGGTCTGGTACAACTTAACAGCAAGTTTTTTTTGTGGAATGAAAGCTGATTTAATACTCAGTACAGACAGCTGAAATTGGACTCATGGTGATGAAATGCAAAAATCGATCGATGATCATTAGTTTACAAAGGCTTTATGAAATCAATCAGTTCTTGTGAATACGTTATTGTTTGTGTTCATGTCGAAACACTGGCACTATGCTTACATATTAATCTGCTGCAAGTGGTCGTAATTAATTTGATTAAACATGCAAGCATTACACATTATTATGATAAATAAAGCTCAATTCAGAATGCGTGTGCATATGCATTCTAATTCCTTAAAAATATTTAAATCCGTTTAAGCACTGCAAACTTTATACAAAAGGATAAAACACTATTCACAGCAACAGATACATGAAACAGCTACATTAGCTCGATGAAAATGCTGCGCGATTCTTATGTTTTTAGGTGTTCTGATTTAAACAGCAATGGCAGCAAAACATACATGATATGTACATGTCTACCAGGCTCATCAACAAAGCATGACAACTGACATCCATCACATTTAATAGTGAAAATAAACGGAAAAAAAGTTACTGATGGCTTCTGAGACTATTCAGAAATGTTAGACACTGACAACCCTTATGAGAGACAAAAAACCCAATGGCATTCTAATCCACACACAGACATCTAGCAAATAGACGGTTATCATTTAATCATTTAGCATCAGGTTAAACTGATGATCTGACCAATGGAGAGGCGTGTGAGACAACCAAGCTACCCAGAAAACAACCATTCTGATCCAGGAAAAGCACCAAACAGCAGCCTTAATGCAGCCTTTCACTCAAGCGCTTGGAACCCCCTTCTTGGTTTAGTGGGTTAGTGGAGGCAGAGAGACAGAGAGAAGAGGCCTTACCCGGTTCTGGAGCAGAGGAGTCTCCCAGCACCGAGTTTACAGAGCAATCAGCATTGGCAGGGCAGGCTGTAGAAGGAGAGGGGACAACAGGAGGCTGGGTGGATGGACACGACACATAGGGGGTAATGGGGGTGGTGAAATGGGGCAAGCAATGTGACGAAAGGGGTGGAGTTGGGGGTGGTGGAAGGGGATGGCTCAAGATTGGAGAAGAAGCATGATACTGAGTGTTGACTGGAGGCCCATTGGGCGCTGTGGGTGAGGAGGAGAAAAGAGGGCTGGAGACTGGAACAGCGATGACAGGCCGCGGACCGGTGGCTTTGCCAGGGGGGCTGCTGATCATGACTGGAGGCGATGGCGGCAATGGGGTGAAATTAGTGGACTGGCAGATCACTGTTTTGGAAGTTGGGGCAGGAGGCAAAGCTGTGGGTGTGGGCTGAGTTGGATGCCGCCGGGGGATGGTGGCATAATGAGGTAGGACTGGGTGGAAGGCGGAGCCTTTTGAAGTGGCAAAACGAGAAGCAGAGTGGCGCAGGGGAGGGGTTGGGGGTGGTACTACAGAGGGTGAGGACGTAGGAGGAGGATAGTTGGGGGTGGAAGGGGATACAGGTGAAGAAGAGGCAGAGCTCTTGCTGCAGTCTGGAGGTGGAGGGGTATGGAGGGTACTTTCAAAGGCTGAACACACCAGGAGAGGAAGCCGTGCAGTGAGAAACAAGATAGAGAAACGAAAGGAAGAAAAAAGAAAGAAGAGAGAAAGGGAGCAAATGAAGCAGGAAAACCAGCACAGAACTCCAGATCTCCATTAATTATTTTATTTATGTCTAGAACACGTTAAAATTAGTACAATCTGTTAGATAAACTCATCAACGTCTTCAAACTATGGATCAGTCTGAACATACAAGGCAAGTCAAGTAGATGAAAAGATGTGGGGTCTCTCATTCAGCACTTTCTGGAGCCAGGACCTGAAGGGATCACTGATCTAACTCCTAAAAGCACGCCTCATTCTAGATTAGTGGAGCTAATCAACGCATGTGAGTTATGTATCGGTTAACCATTCACTCCATGCCATCTACCAACCTATCAAAAACAAACATTTCAGGGTATTCCTAAATGTGTAAAATCTACAAATATCACATAGAATTTTGGAAATTCATAATGATACTATGTTGCCCATGATTTGACACTTTTGGGGGGGGGAGTCAATCAGGTGATATAGATGATTAAAAACAATCCAACAGATTTCAGTAGCACTCATAACTATGGGATGTTCTGCAGAGTAGCAGAATTTTTTATCTATGCATCATAGAAAATATCGAACTGGCAATTAAATGTTAAATGTTTGAGGCCCCATATTTCAAAGAAATAACCAATGTCTGGATTGTGTGTCGGCTCTGCGCGCATATATATATATATATACACACACATATACATACACACACACACACACACACACACACACACACACACACA
>JAAIIK010000025.1:7393364-7413394 GCA_014706435.1 Silurus glanis
AATTGCACAGCCTTACGAGCGTGCATATCATGAATGATGGGTCTTGTTTGTTTTCTGAGAATCTACTGCACCTACTGGTAACTTGTTTGTCACGTAGCAATAAAAAATATACTAAAAACCTGGATTATTCTGGTTAGTCACATTGTACTGCTATTATTTTGAACATAACTGTATATATATCTCACATAATCTCACATAACACATCTGATGTTCAGGTGTCCACAAACTTTTGCATAAGTCATTTAGATTTTGACTAAGAGGCCTGTTTTATGTTTATTATTAATGAATTAAAATGTACCTTAATCTCTGTATTGCTCTAAGTGAATCTTTCAGAAAGACAAAAAAGTGAATGATCTCATATCTGTGGGATCGTACACTCATCCAACAGCTCCTTTCCCAGGTGATAGTCACCAACATGCCTCCACATGCTCAAAAAAACTGAACAAACCGGGGGGGGCTGAGATTGCATGGTTGTGAACCTTCATCATAGTCTCCTAAAGGAGGCTGACTCACATTGCCTCCGGCTGTAACAGTCAGCAATACACCTGCTGTAGAACATTAGCTCTTCCTCCGTCTCATCTTCCACCAGATAGATCCTGCTTTAATTGGCTGATCAGAAACCCAGACATTCCCCAGCTCCACCTACTACAACTAGCCACTATGACATCAAGGATCACAGATGATCTCTCTATTGTTATATACTGCTTTCATTCAAACCATTTGGTGATTCATGCTATGAAGTGCAACCCTGACATTATTCTGGAACAGACAGAATGTTTTACTCCTCCAATCGTCTGTAACAGGATTCCCATCGACCCAGTCAGCTGCCCCAGTTCTCCACATTCACAACAGGTTTTCTTGGCTGTCCCTGTATCTAAGGCTTCCCCAGGACATCCCTGTGCTTTTTGTGCCCTAAAATAAAACACACCGCACTGAGAAGAAAGGAATAATACAGCCGAGAATGTGCTTCAGAGCTTCACATGGACCACAGTACAGCAAAATAGACAAGATACTTCATCCCATATTACAGCCTGCTTGTTACAGAAATGAGAGCCACCTTACAGGAAATAAGACACTTGTGTCATGTGAAGCTTTATATGAAAGCACTTGAATTAAGGCAGGATTTTCACAACAACTGACTGTGTTTGAATTCAAATGTATCGTTTTATCCTGATTTATTGGAATCCTCACAGACATAGATAGAAAGGATAGAAAGTAACCTAAAAATAAACAAACGTGTTTTTTTTTTTTTTTATTAAATATATTACAAATTTTCTACCAGATATTAATTTTCGATGTCACAATTCAATCCTACATGGCATTTGCACTGACTGTTTATGCTGTGATCGTGTTCCACGGTACACTTATTCGAGTCCTCGGTCTCCAAATTTATTAAAAAGTTTCTAACAAAGATGAATTACTGAGCCTAAATACACTATGCTGTGACACACTGCTGAACACATGAGATCAGAACATTTCTACGAGCACAAACACCCGAGCAGAAAAGTGGGTAGGTGGGAGGTGTTACAGGGCATCGGGATGAGCACTTAAATACCTTTGTCTCATGATGGTAACATTATTAGAACATGCTGTCCTGGGAATTACAGGTGCACTGCATTCAGCCTGCCCTGGATTCGCAAAAGCAGCAGAACAGTCCAATCACACTCACCCATCACCTCCTACCCAGAGATATTCATAAACAGCACACAGATACAGTGTCCTAAAGACTTATACAAAAAAACAGATCATCAGGAATGTTCTTCCTTTTCAGATCTGCTTTCTATCCTTACACTCCCTGCCATCTATCATCATGCATCATTATGCAGCAAGTGACCGTAGTCTGAGTTAGAGAAATAAAAATGTATGCAAACACAACGTGAGCAGTTCAATGCTTGATCCACTGGATACAGTTCTAGTCAGCTTCTAGACGGCACATTCGGTATATAAAACCTTTATTTTCTGAAATCTGATCTAATAAAGGGAACAAACTCCACTCTGGTATGAAGGCAAAACAGACAAGGCAACACTGGCACATGCTGAGTGCTGATTTAGGGCCCATTTGGTCTGTGCCTCATTCCTCTTGGCATTAAAGACCCGGGGGTTTGGGTCGCTGTAGAAGCCTGCCAGGATCACCCATATGGAGCCTTCTTGACTTTTCTGCCTGGTGGATTTCACTTTCCATTTAACAAAAACTGGAGATTTCATTATTTTCCCTCTGCAGTCAGTGATCATGGGTACAGTCACTGGTGTTTGTGTACTTGCTTTCTCTGCTGCCTGTGAAAACATGAAGCGTCTCAATGGAAGCGTGTCTTCCACGCACCTTGTACGGTTGCCAGTTGACCTGTGACAGGGCAGGAGTCAGTGGGCTAGTAAATGAGTGGCAATAGCTAAATCTACACCAAAGAGTAAACTGACAACAAAATCTGTGCCATTAAACCTCATGCAGTGAAGTACAAGAAGCATGCAGAATTACTTCCAAACTCAGCACCAGTGCGTTTTGGGGCCCTGTTCCATTAACAGTGTCTGTGCAATCTCGAAAATGAGCTCCAGCAAACCCACCTGGCAGATGTGCTGAAGGCAAACAGAACAGGAAACCTGTATATCAGCATACAACCAGCTATTTTTACCCTACCATTAAAGCTCCTCATGTCTTTTTAAACACACTTTATTACACTATTTTTGGTGCAATGAAAAAGGAAAAAAAAGGAACTCCATTAACTCTCTCTCTCTCAGCTTAGCCTGTCCTGTCCTGGAGAGAAAGGGATGGATTTTGGGGAACAGAAATGCCTGAGAGCAGAGCCAGACAGAATGAACAGGAAGAACACACAATCTAAGCATCATACTAGACCCCAAATAGTCCAGAAGTTTCATATGGTATGAGAAGCTTTAGGATGCTTTGATACTCGTGTTTATGATACTTATATATGAGTTTGTGATGCTGATGCGAGTCACCCAAGGATTCTTTGATAGTAATTTAGCAAGTATAGATGACTCAGATAAGAGTCTACAAGAGGTCCAGCTTCAGTGTCACAGATGAAAGCTAGAGACCAGACACACTTTTATTGTTAAATGAGCGTAAACAGGCGAGAATGAAAGACTTACATTTTGGGCTAAGCTATTGAAAGGTTAAGGAAGGTCCAGTAATATACAGTAAATTACCGTATTTTTCAGACTATAAGCCGCTACTTTTTTCCCCACGTTTTGTACCCCGCGGCTTAAACAACGAAGCGGCTAATTTCTGAATTTTTCCTGGGTTTTTCCCGGTTTCACAAACTTCAAGCCAAAAAACTGAGCGACATAACATTAGACCAATGAAATTTCTGAACGGAAACGAAAAGACCTGTGTTCTGAGCTGCACGGCATCGGGAGAAAAAACTTCCACCGGTGGTGATTTTTAAACGCACGACGATGCCAAAAGATAAACTCTCGAGAGAAATAGTTGTGAAAGGAAGGAGGGAGACAGTGAACAATGACTTACTTGTTAGGCTACTGTTTAGATACAAGCTGTTGTAACACGTTGAGTCTGGGTCATGGGATAGCGCGCTAACTCCAGTTGCAACAGAAATCATAAGCACAGACAGGTTTCCAAAACTCGTGCTTTTTTATTTTCCTTGGCAACAGCGTTACAGGTTAGTCAAAGAAACTTAGAAATGAGCATCAGAAAATAATAAGGATATATTCCTCAGCCTTGTACACATGCAGTAATACTGGAAAAATGCGGCGGCAGGCATTTCCAAAAATGCCGCTCTGCTCTTAAAGGAGCCACAACATATTTCACCCGTTACACCGTGTTACGGACACTGTCTTTCGTTAAAGCCTGTGTAAAGTTCATTAGTTTCAGTGTAGACATTATGCGGCTTATAGACAGGTGCGGCTTATTTATGTTCAAAATAAAAATATTTGTAAAATTCAGTGGGTGCGGCTTATATATGGGTGTGCTTTATAGTCCGGAAATGACGGTAGAAGAAAATGGCGATAAAGTGTGAAGAAATACCATGTTAGCTAGTCTCCAGCCATAGCCTTGCATTGTTTATACAGATGGTTAGCTTGGGGTAACAGTTTCGATGAATGATTGTCGAACAAACTCTAAATCACAGTAGAGTAAAAAAAAAATTACTTTATGAAAACACTGAGCAACTCATTAAAGCATCTACCAATATGAGTGAAGACAGTAGAGCAAACCTCCTGATTTGTGGAATGCTTGTTGCATCACCCGCTGATGAAAGTAGCCAACACAAACAACATTCACAAGAAACCTGTCTGACAAGCATTGAAATCCTGTTATACTGGGCGGGTTAGCTGGTTGAAGGTGTTACTGAGAGTTCACCTCAGGTGTATGATGAACCTTCTCTCCTGTGCAGTAACTAATGAAGCCTACAGCATTGTATTCACAACAAATTAATACGTAACTGACCTATCCTAAAATTGCAGATGCACAAAAACACTCAGTTTGTCAACTGATTCATGACGCATGCAAAGCTAGGACACCTCTACTCCCAGCAACCTTATGTACTATTTAAAGGGTGCTTTTATTTTTGGCTTGATGACAGTGCACTTACTGTTTACTTACAGCGCTTTTCTTTTTATCAGGTTTTACTAATGATTCGTATCAGCATAAGACATTTTACTCTGTGAAATAAGTGAACACTGATGCGCACAATAGAGGTATACAGAGCCATGCCAAGCCTTGTATAATTGGGACGGGTTCCAAATTGCATAAATATTGTGTACTGAAAACTAGGTCACAATGTTGTTCATGTCACTAGGCCGAAACTCCTAAATCATCCTGTAGCTCTGTAGTTCCAGTTGTACAACACGAATAGTCAGAATGTAAACATTTCATTTTCTTGTGCGTTTTTTCTGCAAAGAAATGCAAAGTCATTCCAACATGCAGGCTGGCTGTAGAGGAACTGTGAGAATACAGTTTGGCTGCAGGGGCTCGGGCCATGAGTCACTTCACAGTCTTGATATCTGAGGAGTGTAAAAACTATCTCCAGCCTCTTCAGAGTCTCGGTTCTGAAAAAAATAAACGTGACTGAGAAACAGATGAGATCCAGACAGGGTACAAGGCAAGCTGTAGATAAACCAATTGATACTGGGCCAAGATTTTGCAGTATGCAATTCATTATTGTCTGCAATACCATACTGCATTCATGCATACTCCAAAACAACTTTTGGAACCAAAAGGGTCAAAGTCGGTATTCACATTATAGTGTCCAACTGCTGAAGAACATTTATCTAAAAAGGTCAATATATATGCATAAATCCACAAATACTGGCAATGACCTTCAAGAACATTTTAGAAATGGAGCTGACATTCCATGACAAGCCGTCATCTAATTATGGTCCTCTGACGAGTCGTTACTGCCGAGTGCTCAGGGCCGGCAGCTCGACTCAGCCGTGCGCTTATAGTAAGCGAGGCCACTGACGGCCATTTATAAACATGTGCGAGCAACCTGCTCTGCATTCCTTCACAGCGGTCTCCAATGGCCAGCATTGTATGGGGTTTGCATCACGGAATGACCTCAGACTCGAAGCATTTAAACTGTTCCATTGACTGCAATAGCTAAATATGGCAGTAGGCTCGAAGTGCGACTGAACACCAGGCTCCATTACACATGCTCAAAGACATTCCATCAGAGAACGTGAGCCTGACACTTTTTAATAGAGTCTTTGCCGATTACGTGAGGGATCCTTATATGGCACATTTACACAACCCGACATGGCTGATGTGCACAACCTGTTACTAAGGTTTGCAAAAAGACTTTCTTTGCTTCGGTAACATGGCACTCACTTACTTCCTGTTCACAGCTGCAGGGACCCTGGAGAACCTGCTTAGAATGTGGTTATAGAGGTATGATAATGGAATAAGGGAAAAAAAAAATCCAACATATGAGCCACTGAGCTACCACATCCACTTTATATTAAACCCACTCATCTTTTTCAAGTGATCAAAATACTGGAACATGTGACTAACCGGTGTTTCCTGTTACACAGGTGAGTCATGTTAGATTGTTTATTCATAGTTTTAACCTCAGGGTTTTGCCTAAAAAGATAAACCAACATGAAGACCAGATAGTGGTCTATGGGAGAAAAGAAGGCCATGTTAAAACTAAGAAAAAAGGGAAAATCAATCAAAGTGTCTGCATACAATTTAGAATGTGCTGAAAAATAAACCCAGCATAACAACAACAAGTAAAGGTACCACATTCCATCACAGACTCAGACTAGTAATGTAGAGGCCTTATTACCAAATGTAACTGTATTACCAGTAACAATCAGAAGTCATGAGAAGAAAAAGTGGAAGATTTTGGAATAGACAATCAACCCAAATGAGCAGCATTTCAGTTCATGAAAAGCAAAACCTGACCTGATGGAGATACTCGGACCCCAGTCGTCTAGACATCGCAATTTCATACTTGTCAAAGTGCCTCAGAATCTTATGCTTGCCCATTCTTCCTGTTTTCAACTCATTAACTTTGAGAACTGACTTTTCAAACCTAATCTATCCCAAATCCTGACAGGTACCATGGTACAAGATAATCAACTTTATTCACATGATCTTTCAGTGTTTAAGGTATTTGTTTTTAAATATATATTGGTTCAGGGTGCACTGCCTTGCACGTGTCCTTATCAACATTCAAGGTGAACCCATGCTCATGCAACTTCTAGACCAATGCTAAAATTTGGGTGTTTAATGGAATCTGAAGAGGACTTCAGATAACTGTTATTATATTTCCATTGAACTTGGAAATTGGATTTGTTGACCACTCGGTGCTGCAAACAATCTAAAGATCTATACTGTGGGTTAATCCCAAAAACCATAAAGATGGATCTGGACTTTAATGAATAGAAGTATAGTGAACTAATAAAAACTGCTACAGTGGCTTATGGTTTCTTCCTGAAACCATCTTAGGGAGTCACCACTGGCTCGCTCATTAAAGAGAAACTTATAGGGACTAATTTCTGGTGCTCCAATTTATACTTGCTTATGCTTTGGGACAATGTGAAAAGTGCTATACAATCTAAACTGAATTAAAATGAGAAGCTGTTGGCTACAAAAAATAGTACTGCTGAATGTGGGCCAAAGTCTATGAATTTCTCTGTCACATGCAACACTTATAAGTGAATCAGTTCAGGTGGTTTGGGTTCTAGCCATCGCTGTTCTCCAGCGGTGCTTCCCACGCTCAGTTCTATGCTACAAGTCAGAGTTTACACAGTACTCCAGAAAGAGCATGATTTCAAGATTAAATCCAATTCAGAATTTTATCCCCTGTATTGCGAAATTGCAACATATAAAAATAAAGTGACAACCAGAAATGTTTTCAGGGATTTAAAGGGTGAAAATGTCCAACATCCAGCATGCTAGTATGCACTCTCTTGTATAATTAAGAAATTGGACACTAAGGAAGGAGAAAAGAATTTCTCTCTGAGCTGGGAAGGATGTTCTGTAAGTTAGAGCAATAAAGAATGGAGACGGAAATGTGTTGACTAGTGAGGAGAGTGTGTTGAGAAGGTGGAGGGAGTATTTTGAGCACCTGATTAATGAGGAAAATGAGAGAGAGAGAAGGTTGGATGATGTGGAGATGGTGAAGCAGGAAGTGGATAGGATTAGTAAGGAGGAAGTGAGAACAGCGATTAAGAGGATTAAGAGTGGAAAGTCGGTTGGACCAGATGACATACCGGTAGAAGCATGGAGATGTTTAGGAGAGATGGCAGTGGAGTTTTTAACCAGATTGTTTAACAAGATTCTGAAATGTGATGCCTGAGGAATGGAGAAGGAGTGTGCTGGTACCGATCTTTAAGAATAAGGGAGAAGTGCAGACCTGCAGTAACTACAGGGGAATTAAGTTGATCAGTCACACCATGAAGTTACAGGAAAGAGAGTGGAAGCCAGTTTGAGAGAAGAGGTGACCATCTGTGAGCAGCAGTATGGTTTTATGCCGAGGAAGAGAACCACAGATGCCTTATTTGCTTTGAAAATGTTGATGGAGAAGTATAGAGAAGGTCAGAAGGAGTTGCATTGTGTGTTTGTGGATTTAGAGAAAGCGTATGACAGGGTGCCAAGAGAGGAGTTGTGGTATTGTATGAGGAAGTCAGGTGTATCAGAGAAGTATGTGAGGGTGGTGCAGGACATGTATGAGGACAGTGTGACAGCAGTTAAGTGTGCAGTAGGAACAACAGACTGGTTTAAGGTGGAGGTTGGACTGCATAAAGGATCGGCTCTGAGCCCTTTTCTGTTTGCAGTGGTGATGGACAGGTTGACAGACGAGGTCAGACAGGAGTCTCTGTGGACTATGTTTGCGGATGATATTGTGATTTGTGGTGAGAGTAGGGAGCAGGTTGAGAAGAGCCTGGAGAGGTGGAGATATGCGCTGGAGAGAAGGGGAATGAAAGTAAGTAGGAGTAAGACAGAGTACATGTGTGTGAATGAGAAGGAGGGCAGTGGAGTGATGCGGTTGCAGGGAGAAGAGGTGGAGGAGTTCCGCTACCTGGGGTCAACAGTGCAGAGTAATGGAGAGTGTGTTAGAGAAGTAAAGAAAAGAGTGCAGGCAGGGTGGAGTGGGTGGAGAAGAGTGGCAGAAGTGATTTGTGATAGAAGGGTATCTGCAAGAGTGAAAGGGAAAGTTTATAAGACTGTGGTGAGACCTGAGATGTTGTATGGTTTAGAGACAGTGGCATTGAGTGAAAGACAGGAGGTGGAGCTGGAGGTAGCAGAGCTGAAGATGTTAAGGTTTTCGTTGGGAGTGACGAGGATGGACAGGATTAGAAATGAGTTTATTAGAGGGACAGCGCATGTAGGATGTTTTGTAGACAAGGTAAGGGAGGCGAGATTGAGATGATTTGGACATGTGCAGAGGAGGGACATGGGGTATATCGGTAGGAGAATGCTGAGGATGGAGCTACCAGGAAGGAGGAAAAGAGGAAGACCAAGAAGGAGGTTCATTGATGTGGTAAAGGAAGACATGCAGGTAGTTGGTGTGACAGAGGCAGATGTAGAGGACAGGGGGTTGTGGAGACGGATGATCCGCTGAGGCGACCCCTAATGGGAGAAGCCGAAAAAAGAAGAAGAAGAAAAAGAAGAAACGTATAGTCATACTAAATACTGATGTTTCTTGCTATTTTTGAAACATCTGGCTGAAAGGTCCATGGGCTATAAAGAGTTTATATAGTAACATCAATCAAGAGCAAAGGAAATCCAAGGCAATGGGTACACACAATGCTCCTGTGTAAGCCTGGCTTGTTTTTGTCTGCAAACCATTATACTTAACCCACATCATACATGCCCACTTCATGTGATTTAAGAACCACCAACCTTTTAATAAAATAATGATGTTTTGAAATGTTTGATAATGATGTCTCATTTTATTTTTTTTAACAACCACTTGGACGAGTACTTGTGCAACTCAGGCTATACTCGTCAAAAAACAAAATAAAAAAAAAACACTTTGACACTCACCGTCTCTGCGTTTCCAGCTCCTCTGGTGAGGGGCCATTCTGCACCTGAGGGGTCTGTCTTGGCAATGTGGGGCCTGTAAAAAGGGACAAGAGGAGAAGAAGAAAAACCTCAATTGATCCCCATGTTAAAAAACTAGAACACTGAATTGATTATTTACACAGAGCATACAAAAGTTATAGATTTCTGAGAGCAACATTTCACCGCTGCTTTAGGGGTAATGGAGTGGGTCAGCTTTTCTACCTGGGCTTGTTTAGGCCTTACAGAAGGGCCACAGTATGATCCACACTGAAAGAGCAGACAGACACTAAGCATCACAGAACGTGTAACTATTCCAAAGCCTGGCTTTCTCACAGCGAGGTAGAATCAATGCAGTATTGAGCAGATGTGTCTGAATCAATGCTTCACTGGGAAGGTGATACTTCTTGAATGCTTCATTTCTACACTACCCATAAATGATCCATAACATGAACAATCAACATCTAAATAGATAAAGAAGAAAAGACTGTGTTTGAATGTCTAAGACAAAGTCCAGACCTCAACCCCAGTGAGATGCTGGGGAAGGATCTTCACAAAGCTGTGTATTTCCTAAACACTAATGAACTGAAGCAATTACACAAAGAAAAGACGATTTTATTTTCCCCAACCTGGTTTCTGAATGTTGGTTATAGGATGGAAAAATGACTACATATTTAAATCTGTTGTGTGGTTTTGTTGTCATATTAGGTTTGTTTATAGAAGTTGTACACAAACGCATACTTCCTTTTTCAGGTGACTGTACAATCGCCTACTCATTCATTTAACACCAGGTGTTTTCCTTGTGCAGTATCGTCTTTTGGTAACTTTGTGCACACAGCAGAAATTCGTTTACTATTCTGCATTGTTGCAATTTTGACCAATGAGTTTTACTAAAGAAAATTTATTAGTAAGCCAAATCCCCATTTGCTCATTAAAAACTTGGTCACTAATATGAAGCACTGAATGAGATGTGGTAAAAGCCAGCAGTGTGGACTGGACCAAAACAGCACTGAGACACTGTGCACATTTACTGTAACACTGGCCTAAAAACACAGCACAGAGACTTGCTAGCTGCGAGACGATGCATTAATGACTCATCCCTAATGCAAGTTCTTGAATTTCCCTCTGGGATGAAAGAAGTGATCTGTCTATCTCTAAAACAATGAAATTAAAGGTAATAATCTGCATTTTAACTTGGGGAAAATTTTGAATGGAATGGCCAATATGGACTATTGCTTTAAAAAAAATACATCAAACCTCTGAATGCTGGATGAACCGATTGTTAAGAATCACTGGAATAAAATTATGTCTTCAAAACCAAGGCACCACAAGAATATTATGTCACACTGTATAGATCTTTGGTCAGATTCAATCCAGACATGGCTTCTTTGTTTTTATTAATTGCTCTCTGTAACACAGTTCCTATCCATAAACTCTCAATAATTTGATCATATTAGCAAATTCCACCTAGGAGAAACAAAAAGAGCACCACAGTAACAATGTCACTTGCTTCCCACTAATTACAACTGAGGCCAGTTCCTAATGAGTCAGCAGAAGGCCAATCATTCTCTCCCAATGCATGCCGTGGACTAATAATAATAATAAAAACATGGCTTTATGAGGTTGTAATGTGGCCTTAAACTGGCAGACTGCTGTGCTTTCATACTGACCTGCTCATCTACACAGCACTCGGCACATGGACCACATCCAAAAGCACTCAGAATCAACTCTGATGGGAACTTCTACTTCAACTCTTTTACAGCAATGTGCTAATCTACTGCTAATCGACTCCACAAGCATCAAATTACAACCTTGATACCTTGTGCCTATGAATCTTTAAATACTGATACAGTAACATAAGCATAAAAACGACAAAAAGGCACAAGTCAGAATATGACGAAGCACAAAAACAGGAACCTACACGAGCGCAGGGGAAAGGCAGGACTCTTCTGGCAGCAGATGTACCGTATCAGTCCATTCTTGCAGTCTTTGGGAGGGTCATTCATGAGGACGAATGCGCTTGCATCTCCGACACCGCAAACACCGGAGTCACCGGCATCCCGGGACCTCAGTGAGAGAAGCATGGTGTCCAAACAGCTGTGCTGTGGTAAAACAAGATGAGACTGGAAGCAAGAAGGCTATGGGCAGTGCTGCCCTGCCCTGACGTTTATGCAGAAAAAAGCAACCTGTCCATCATACACTGATGAATTATTCATCGCTGCGAGAGTGAGGAGTACGATCCTGCTGCCCTTCAATCAGATCAGATCAGCCTCAGTGCATTAGGTTAGGGCTAAGGCATGTGCCAAAGAGGATAAACCTTTTACAACCAAAAGTGCAAACACAGCTCAAGCAGAGGGTATGGGGGGAAAAAAACATTCACATCACACACAACAATCATTTCCCGTTTTTGAAAAGCATCATTGTAGATTCAAGCACTAACAAAAAGTTAACAAAAAAAAAACAACATCTCTATCTTCTAGCCAACAACACAAGTATTATGAGGACCAAGTCAAGGGAAAATGCATTGGAGCAGAAATAACATGTCCCCTTTCTCCAAGTGAAGTTTTTTTGATTATTAATTTTTAAACTCTAGACAGCCCAGGAGCAACCAAGTTAAAAGTAGTAGACAATCCAGTAGAAGACTCCAGAGAAACCAATAATAAACCAATATAATAACCAATCAGAAAACCCAGTAAATAGGCCAGTGGAGATTTCAGAAGAGAACCCAGTAATAAATCCAGGAGAGAACCGACTTAAATAATCCAGGAGAGAATCCAGAACTGGATAAACTCAAGACCAAATTTTAATCCAGTAAAGAATTCAAAAGGGAGAATGCAGGAGAAAGAACTCAGTAAGCAGAATCCAGAAGGGAATTTATTAGAGATCCCAGTATCACCATTTGTATAATTTATATACATCAGTACTGTCCTCACCTCAGAGCACAAAACAATGGATATGCTGCAAGGTGTATTCAAAGGAAATATACTGAAAATGAAATACACTGAGCCTTTGTTTATTTCTGCACAGTATCTTTATCTTCCGAATGAGGTTGCATTATAATAATAATAATTATAATAATAATAATAATAATACAATAAAGTATAAATTTGCCAATTTTTTGACACTGAGGAAATAGAATATATTTTAGTATAATAGTCTGTTTAGTTTTGTTCCACCTTAACTTCCAGGAAATATAACAGCTCATGCTACGGGCTCATTTTCTACATAGGAAGCCAAAAATGTAATTCCAGTGAAACAGACCAATTGGTCCATCACAACAGACTTCAGTTTCATGGTGACTGTATGTATGTGTCAAACCCTATTACATCTACCTACTACTACTACATTCATGAAAAAAATAAAATTCCCTATGTAGTAGGGATGTGCATCTCCATCACTGAGGCCAACGCAATTCCCATCTTGATGCATAGCCAACAAAACAATATATTAAAGATACATATGAAGCAGCTACCAATATGACATGATTCACCAGTATTCTGATGCAGTGTGATCTGATTTCGAGTTGATTCAACACAAAGCAGTACGATGAAATGGAAAAAATATGATGCTCTGCAATTCAATATGGTGCAGACGTTTTACTTTTATTTCTTTGGTTCAGACAGACAACAAATTATCAATTTACTTAAGTTCCTTCTGACTTCTAACGCATGGCCCTTTTCCACACAAATGCCTTTGAAGTGCAAAAAAAAAAAAAAAAAAAGATGAAATAAAACCTTTTCCCGTTGTGTCTCCAGGAAGTTACAGCTCTACCTCTGCCATGTTAATTTGTATTCTATGTGACTCTTAGGACATGCCTCGTTCTCCGTAGGTGTTGTGATGCGTCATATTCGTGGTGCTGAGAAAACGCGCTCGAGAAACAGTTTAGTGAGGAGAAATCAATCTACATATCAAATATTGGTCACAAATTAATGGTCACTTGAAAAGAAATAAACCTACTGATAACGGCAAACTGTTAAACGTGTTTCAGCAACAAGTCATAGTGACTTGTCATTTCTTTCAGTGACAGAACGACATAACTTCTGATTTGTTTTTTAATTCAATTTTAAAACAATTATTGTCTAGAAAAAATAAATAAATAAATAAACAAACAACAGTACAGTTTAAAACCTGTGAGTCGATTAGAACGTAAGACCTGCATCAGTATAAGAAATAACACTGCATGTATTAAATGCAACAAGCTGCATTTCTCCAGTTGGATGACATAGATGACCCCTCTGGGTTACGCTCGACATGTATGTTACGAGACACGCATTCTAAGCCTCAACATCCTGTATAAGCGTCCTGTGTTTTTCTGGATGAGAGACACAGAGTCTGGCAAACACCAGGATTTATGTCTACTTAAAAATAAATAAATAAATAAAAAAAATAAAATAAAAACACAAGTGTGAAGGTTCCAGTTTCCATTCCAGAGGTACCAGTTTATTCCTTGCACATGAGCCTTTAACCAGTCAGTACGAATAAAACTAGTCCCTAGTCATCTGTTGGGGTGTAAGGTGTCACTGTGCTCTTTTTTTTGCGCCTCACCACCAAGACATTACATAAACACACCATCTGATCCTCCCAGGGAGCGTTGAGAATAAACCCAATAAAAGAAGCTCTGCTTAGAGATACCAGTGCCAAAAAACACTGGAAAAGGGGGGGGGGGGGAGACACACACACACACACACACACACACACACACACACGAATAAAGGTATATCTTAATATCTGAATCCTCTCATGGTTTTAAACAACAGATAGATATAAGTCACATGTAAAGATGTACATTTTGATGAATGTGAAACTAGGCATTAGTGAAGGTTTGTAAGCAGACACATCCTCCTGCTCCATGACAGCACAGCTTCCGACACAATCAGTGCAAACACTGAGAACATTTCCAGCACTCAGAACCTGTTAACACGGCTTTCTACAGGTTACACGAAGACAGTGAACTTACTCCTTAAGATGATCTTAACGTTGCTGATCTTGTGTTCTTGCAAACAGCGCACCCGTGGAGCAGGCATGATGATCTGGGTTCTTGCGTCCTCTCTGATGTGGCAGAACTGTTTTTTGTTGTTTTTTATTTTAAGAAAAAACACCGACTGGAAATAAAAACTACAAGCTCCAAGTCAGCAACTGATGAGCTTCAAAGAGTAGCTCAAACATTAAGTCCATTCACTGACGCACATGAACAAGATCGAGAGAATGAGCCCTGAGGGACCAAGAGACTGAGAGACTGTGAGACCAAGGAGCCGGAGTTCATCATTAAAAAGCGAGCCGCATAACGTCACTTGTCCCATCATCGTTTCCAAAAGGTCTCATGATGCAATCAAAGTCATGTGCTGTTATAAGCAAAGACATACCAGACACAGGTCTCCCAAACCCACTCGCTTACTCACCCCCTGACTAACCCCCCCAGGGCAGAATTTCCCTAGATACCATCAGCATCCAATCTCAAAGCAGGACCTCATACAGGCAGACACATCAGGGCCTTAAATCAACACAGCCAGTGCGACAGTCCACCTCGTTTAGACACATGAGATAATCCCATGTACTTGACCTGTGTTTTTATCTGTCAACAGATCATCACTACAAAGTATTTATACAGTAAATAAAAGGCAGAACAACAATCTAAAATCTGACGTGACACATGATGCTCGCCACCGCTTGAGGCAGAAAGCTATAAGCAAGCCAGTGACGAGATCCTAAAATAAAAGTCTCCGTGAGGAGCCCAGTGACCAGCCGGATGTCTGGTACTGAGATCTGAGGAGGAGATCATCAGGTCTTCTCCTGGCAGCTCTAGAGTCCGACTGTGACTAGCAAAGAGAGTGGAGATAAAGAATTTGCTTTCTGCATATCTCCTAAGCATGTGTTGAGAGGAGTAGGAGATATTTCAGATATTCTAAAGTACTAGAAAGTTTAGGCATCAGCAGGTCATCATCATTATATGTCTGCAGGAACTTCACACGTCCACCGCTATCTACGTGATCTCCTGCAAGATACTACTGGTGAATTTAGAAGTAACATGTATGACTATGGGTATGACTAAAGCTAGCTGGTCTTTAGCTTGGTGGTAAAGACAGCCCAATCTCCTTGTTTGTCTTGCTTCAAATAGTATACTTTTAAAAATAAATATCAAATCCCATTAAAACCCCCAGCGTTTCGGGTGTCAAACAAATTGCGTCCCGCCCACAAATGTGACTCAGATTCAATAAGTAAACATGGCACTCTTTCACCTCTACATTAAATCCCAGTGCTGAAGTGCTGGAGCGTGCAGTTAGCCAGCAAATGACCACAAGCTGGCGACTAAAATAGCGCAAGCTATCAAACAGAAGCCGTAAACAAAGGCAGAAAAGGTTTGGGTGGTAACCTGTGTGTCAAACTATTTGGGAGTTTCACCTCAGGGATCACAAGCTCTTCCTGTCCCCATCAACCAGGTGAGACTTATTGTTGTTGTTTGCATCTTTATTTTTTTGTCATCAACGCTCCATTGTACAGACGTTCCTTCTGAGAATGGATCGCACTCGGCTCCAGGAGAAAACATTGTGGATATACTGGAATATATGTTTTTATAATGAAAGCATGAGCTGAGCAGAGAGAAAGTAGACCAAAGAAGAAAAAGAGAGACACGTGATGTAAAAAGCGAGGTTGAAAACACTATAAAGTTAAAAAGCATAATCAAGCACCTGGTTTTATTCCTACAGCAGCTGAGATGTTGGATTTCTCCGGGCCTTGATAGCGTGCTAACTGGTGTGTCAGTGAGGAAGGCATAATTAACAGCACTTTGCATAATTAAGCGCATGACTATAAGGTAATTAATAGATGCCGATAAAGAGTGTGAATGCACAGCTTCCTGGGGTGATAACAGGAGTCCAGCAGTAGAAAACGCACCACTCACTCTACACACAGAACCCAATGGTCTGCGGATGCATTCTGCAAACGTACATACTGTAAAAATCAGCACGGTTGGATGGATAGAGATTTGAATACGGCCTAAATGGTACAGAACTATATGAAATTTATAAAAAAAAAAAAAACAAGATACGGGTCGGACACAAGCACATGCTCATTTGAAAAGCCTCAGGGTCAAGGCCAAATTACAGTGAACTGTGTCAAGCTCAAACTCAAGCTGAACACACAGGCTCACAAAGTGAACAATGGCAGAAAGCACATTCAGATCCCACAAGAGATGAAGAGGAGAAAAAAGAAAAAGGTATGTATACCAGTTCCCTTTTGTGTGAATGCTCAAATATCAAAGAATAAAGAGGCCCATGTTTCTGATCCAGCGATACCATAACACCATCATTCTGTGATTTAATTTCAATTTTTTTCTTCACTCTGTCGTTAGCGGAATCATTACTGTGAAAACACTGTACACAACAATAATGTCCGACTCACCCGCATCCTGAGAGTTGAGCACCTCCAGAGCATGCATCATGGCACTGGCAAACACGTTAGCATCCTCTTTGCTGCCAAAGTTAAGGCCATACACCTGGCGTGCGTCACGCCACTGATGGAACGTCAGAGTCGCCTGGTTATATTTCAGTCCCTTGGGAATGGCGCAGTTTATCACCACCTGGGAACAACACGTGAAACACATTAGACTGAAGAGAGGGTTTCTACAAAGAATTAAATAAAAATGACTGGTTCATAAGAAGCTATGCAGTTAAACATGCACCTTTGTGGAGCATCAGTGTGAAAAAAATAAATGTTGCTGCATAGTTACTTTATATTTAATTAAATAAAAATAAATTGCATGTGCAAAAGTATGGAGGTGTAAAGTCCTTAAATGACTTAGGACTTGTTACTCAGGTCAAAAATCATAAAGGGTAAAACAATTCCAGAGCGTAATACACACACTCTTCACACCTTTTTGCTAGCACTAGCCAACAATGGATTCATTTAAGCAGCTGGCTGCAGATCCGAAAATGAATATATGTGATGCCTAAAAAGCAGAGGACGACTATAAAAAGATGGGGGGAAAAAAGCCTCTGGCTCACAATTTCCCCTGTTAAAAATGTTATTAAGAGATGATAGTTAGGGCGTGCTGGGGAAATCATAGCAAGATCTGGAAGACCGAGCACATTGCCGACTGACAGCAAGAACCTACAGGACTGTGGGTATTAACTTACATTTTATATTCAGATTTCTTTAAATCTGCTTCGTAACAGTCGCCACTGTTAAAACCATTTTAGAAATAAAATGTATTGGAAAACCAGCGCACCATCCTACTGTGCAGCGCTGCATGCACATGATCTGCATGGAAGAGTCGAACAATCATCAGATACATTTGCAAAATGCCATCTAGACTATCCAGAGGCATTCTGGAACAAAATCCTCATTGACCACAAGCACAAAAGGTGTGTATATGTGGGAGATTTCAGCTTGTTCTGAACCATTAGTCATGAAACTCAGGATTAAAATGAGATTAGAGTCTATACTTTAAGAAACACGAGTGACGTGAACATCGTTGTGAAAAGCATGTATTTGATCTTAAATGGCCAACAGATTGCTGCAGGAATATACTCACTTGCTGCATTGCTAACTTGCTGCAGTGTATTGGCTGAAATTTGTGCAAACAAACAAACACTCAAACAAACATAAGAAATTTGGTTTGGGTGAATCTGACGTTCCCTGCCCCCTCTACATATTTTGTACAACTGTACGATTCTTGATAGGCCTGTGCTCAGTGGTGGTCAAACCGGGCAAGAAAACTCCTCTGCTTTCATCAAAGCTCTGCTATCTGCTGACAGTGCTGTAAGAACAGACAGGGTACTGGAGGGGAAGTGCACATTTGTGATTGTAACTGTAGAAAGTCGAGCAAATGAACGGTGACTCTGCATTTCATCGAGAGAAACGTTCTATACACCTCTCCTCAGAAGCACTCCCTAAAGACCACTAATTGGTAATAAATGGTTATAAATGCATTTTTTTTCTTGTACTACGTTACACACAAAAATCTGCACATACAGCTGTAAAGCTACTGCAGTCCTACAATAAACCTTACAGCACACAGAGCAGTAATAATGTCAGTCTTGAGACTATGATATATAGGTGTTATACATTTACATGGTTACGTATGTGTGTGTGCGCAATGCAGACAAAATGCACTGGACTGATTATTATTATTAACTCGAGCCACTATCATTAAATATTCATGGTTTTAAAAGAAAATCTGTTCTCAAAAGCAGAAGCGTCCAGTCCAAACTGAGCAGCTGGCCAGAACACAGTGTGAGCCGGTCAAGCTGTCGACTCGGCAGTTCTTTTCCAGCTTCTCTATAATTTGATCAAACTGTTTAATAAATATTTGTCATTTTTTTTCCTAATCACCCTGCTGTTGCATTCTTTTCATTACAATGATGTTACAGCAATAAATTCGCTTCTGGCTCTGGTCATAGCAGGCAGCACATAGATCATCAATGTATGTATTAATGTTGTAAAGCAGCTCCAATCACTGAATGGTGTAAAATACGCTACACAGCCTATTTATAATGACTTGATTAAACCTACCATGTTTGTGCTTCTCAATGTTAACCAAGTCGTCCCAATTTATTGTCTAACATGTAATGAATGTTTCTTTATAACAACAAAACTATTTCAGTGATATTATTTCAGCCACAATTATTTGGCCTTATTTCATCTAATTGCATCAAAAGGTGTCACTGATCTGGAATGCCAAATTAGATGGTGAGAAGGAAATGTTCATACATGGCACCCCAAGCTGTTTTCTGATGTAGGGTCAAAACCAGCTCAAAGGCAGAGTCAAAGGCGCTTCTAATGGGAAAACAAGTGCATACTGAACATGCTTGGATGATACTGTGATATATTACCTGGTTGAGCAGATAGCCATCATCAACATGGCTGAAATTCTTTTCCACCACCACCAACATTCCTCAGTTCAACTCAATGAATGACAATGAATATAGACGCAAAGCAGCTTCACAGAAATACTTGGATTCAGGATATTCATTTTTAAAAATAGAAGCTTATTCTTAATGAGTAAGCCAGAGGTGATGGTGGTGAGAGAGAAACTCCCTGAGGATACCATTAGCATTCACTGTAAATACAATCAGCACCTTCAATAACAGATTTCTGTTTTCTGACAGCTTACAGACCTTCTATCAAACACTATGTCTATATGACTGATGGGAAATGAACCCTAATTCTATTATCACTATTTGATGTCATCAATCACTGTATTGTTTTGCGAGGATCACCTGACAGTTTTAAAAAGAAAAAGTAGAGCATCAGCTAATAGGAGACTACTACACTACATCTAACATGGCTTTACAATGGGCATTTGAGCAAACCAGTGGGATTACACGAAGATACATTGAATAAACAGGAGACGTTAGATTGTCCTATTGGTGTGTTTTAGCATTTAGAGTGAGCGTGGTCTGTACTGGACCACTCATCCTTCAACTTTTATTTCACAAACTGAAACTGGTTTGAGTTTAGGTCTCAGAAAGCTTGACTAGCTGGAAACACACACACACACACACACACACACACACACATACACACACATACACACACATACACACACATACACACA